>LPNX010495907.1:1323120-1403120 GCA_001517045.1 Pseudotsuga menziesii | reverse complement strand
CTCGTCCGAAGGTGTTGGAAATGAAGAATATTTCACTCATCTTCTTTTGACTTCCAATACTTTTTGAACACAAAGGAAGTCATAATCCTATAACTGTAATACCTGCAAACTTGACTCTCTTTAGTTGACTCAAATAGAGTATAGAAATGAAACTTTAGTTCAAACATAAAGAGAAACCTTTAATTGATGTTTATGTATCAATGCCAATAATTACCATACTAACATATCTGTAATTAAGTTAATTATGTTGGAACGTGTCATGTTTCTTGTATAATGGAACTAATACCTTGTTTGTTACTTATTATGCAAGGGTATACCTCATAGTTTTGATAAATAAACATTTGGAGATGGGAAACTCACGTAGCAGAGCAAGAAAAACTAGAAGGAATATGCCCATTGAAAAGGAAAATGAGGTAAGAGAAAAGGCCAGGTTGGCAATGGAGAGAGTGAGACATGGTCCAGACATCTACGCTTATATTGCGACCGATCCTAACAGATTTGATGACATAACAACCTCTACTTCAGAACCACGGGTGAAGTGGTTGCTTCCTATGGACCCAAGTCAAGTTCCAACATCAACACAGTCTCCAACCAACAATCCATCAACGAGCCATGTTGAAGCTCTTGAATACATAGGTATATTGAGAGACCCTGAGTATCAATCATTGGACCTAGGAGTAATGATTAATTTGAAATCTCTCCAAGAAGACCACAACCATGTCGAGCACACTCCCAATATGGACCGACATGTGAATGAAGCACCACAACAAAGAAGCCCTGGGATCCATAGCTCATGTCCACTTTACCTACCTCAACTCTCTACTGTAAGAAAAAAGACTCCTAGACATATCCATGTGGATGAAAGTTGTCTGTCAGGCCTTGAAGGTATGTTTCCCAAACGCACTATCGATTGGAAATGTAGCAAATTATTGAAGGAATATTTTGAATCCAAAGATGCAGGTAAATGTCAATTATTACTATGTTTGTTAATGTCAAATTGTTTAGTTGTTGTTAGGATAATTCTGGGCATAAAGATGGTTAGAAGTTCAGAGGCTAACAAGCATATTGTTAGAAATCTCCAATCTGCTTTTAATGCGATTGGGAAGAAATCTTGTACTAAATATCTTTGTGCGGCTCGTCATGTGTTATCAGAATCAGTTGTAAGCAAGTCCACACGGAAACGTACCCTCCTTTCACACACTTCTCACATACTTAAATTAAATAGAAAAATTGTTCAAAAGTACTCTGTTATAAGATAAAATCTTCAGACTCTGGGTGGGAAATATTGTTTGGCTTTTGTCGGCAGGTTTCCTTGTCGAGATATGAAGCTAATTGGTATTGTTAAGGACTTAGTACAAAATTTCTAGCATGATCATACCAAACCTTCATCTAACTAAAGAGATGTACTAAAGCTGAGAAAAGGTTCTACTGAACGTGAACCCCATGTCAAACACTTCCTTGACACAACACAGACTGAACTCTATGAGAGATTCAGGAATGAGCACACACAATTGAACCTGGACCAAAGGTCCTTTGAGAAATGTAAACCATGGTACGTTCATATATGCATTGATCGAAACATATGTTGTTGTAGATACCATATATAATATGGATATTTTTATGACACGTATAAACATATATTGTGTGATTTTCACACTAACCTTGAGCAGGGCTGCAATGAATCCATAATAACACCGAATGCATCGAGATATTTTATCGTCAACATCATGTGTCCAAGGCATGAAGGACAAAAATACTATGGAAAATCATGTCTATATGGGAATTGTTCCAGGTGCAGTGGGTTTTCTATTTTGAACCGTTGCATTCATGGAAACGATGAGCATCAATTTGGCAATATGAGCATGGAGATGCAGAGCTTCAAGTACGTAACCTATCAATCAAATAGTGTGAAGGAAAGTAAAATGATTGCATTGGTGAAATCACAGGTGCAAATGATTATTGCATGTTTTTCCTCTTACATGTTCAGTTTCTACATATACATTGTTTAAAGGTCACATTCTAATACGAACCTTGTTTTTATGGAAACAGGTACATGTATGTGATTTTTTTATGGAGTTCTACAAGAAAACCGAGCAGTATGTTCAACATGTGCATGAAGCGCAATGGCAGGATGAGCAGTATAGAAATTGTAGGGACAACTTTCCCATTGGGACCATATTGTCAATTGTGTATTTTGTAGAAAACTACACCCTTCAGCCACAAAATGAAATTCAAAGTCAATAATACCATTCTGACCAAGTCAGTATCACGGTACATATTACGTATACGCATGGCCCTAAGAGCAACATTAACAACAGGATAATACAGAAGGAGACAAACTTTTACATAAGTGATGACATATGCCATGATATGCATTATGTGCAACATTGTTTTCGAATTTTCTATGATCAACTAAAGGAGGGAGATATACAAATGGATCAGCATTGGATATGGTCAGATGGTTGTGCATGCCAGTTCAAAAATTCCCGAGTCTTCCAATGGATGCGTATGTTACGTAAGACTTATAATGTGCCGCATATATGGAACTACTTTGAGACCGGGCACAAAAAAGGTGAGTATGACGGGGCTGGTGCATGCATCAAGACTGAACTACGAATGGAGGAAAAGAGGTTTACCAGAAACCCCCATATCAAAGATGCAGAATCCATAGTTCAATGGTGCTCTGCAACAATGTCAGATCGAACTAAAGTGCAACATACATCAACAGGGGTAGGAAGGCCAGTCAAGAATTTTTGGCATGTGGTTGACATAGATCGATCATGTTCCTATAGTTGCAGCAGAATAAAAGGAACACATGGATTTCATTTGGTTCGAAGCTCAAACAATCCCCTATTAGAAATATGGACGCAGAGACTTGCTTTCTTTTGTAGCCCTTGTAGCAGTTGTGAATGGGATGAATGTGAATGCATGGATTGGGTTTATGATTAGGATCGTGTGTCACTTGCAGTAGACCCACGTGTATTCAGTTAAACAACCCACTTAGAGGATGGCCAATCATCAATTTCGACAGACTATGACCATATCTCATATCTTGTACAACCAGGACACATATATGTAGTTGTTGCCCCGAAAGACAATGAATGGGGCACGGATTATTGGTTGGCACGATGCATTCGAGGTAAGAAAATCCTGAATGGATTATTGATTGATGATGAAGGCAATGAATTTCCTATTGGCCCGATGGTGGTTGAGGATGAATATCTTACACTAGATGGGAAATCAAGAAGAACTAGTGGGCTTGTATTTGTGGATTACAGACCATGTTTTGTGGTCTATCACTTCACAAACTTGATTGTTGGTATGAACATCCATCTATAAACAATATCAAACAAGAACTCAACCAAGTTATGTTACTTCTTGCCTCTTTCAGAGCAAGAGAGATTGATGGAGGAAATTAGCAACATAAAGGATCCAAATTTCTATATTGAATGAGATTGGGTAATTGCGCTTACACTCCACTTGGGAAAAACCCTAGTTTTCAAATTCTAGCCTAGAGTCATGTCCAGACCTTGCGGAGTCGGGTGGGAGGCTACCCTAGCCAAAATATTATTCCACGATCCCAACAGAACCAACGGTTCGTCCATTAGATCCTCAGTCAACATTCTATGGCGAGTTGCAATAGGCCTTCAAAAAAATTTTAGGGACGCCTGAGCCAATTCAAGGTCGGGGTCCCCATACCAAACCGGGAGGCAATTTCCAAATCTATCGGTTGCTGCAGGTGTGTTTTGGCATGGCCGCCATGGGCACACCACCCGACATAAGGTTTTGCAGGGTCGATGCACCATTGCCAGGGTTGCATGGACCCCACTGGGGCAAAACCCTAGTTTTCAAAATCTAGCCTGGAGGCATGTCCAGGCCATGCAGAGTCAGTTGGGAGGCCATCCTGGCCATAATCCCATGCCACGATCCCAACGGATCTGACGGTTCATCCATCAAATCCATGATTAACGTTTTATGGCGAGTTGCAGTAGGCTTGCAAAAGTTGTTCAAGGACGCCTAGCCAATTCAAGGTCGGGGTCCAAAAACTGAACCGGGCAGCGATTTTTTATTCTGTCAGCTCCTGCAGGTTTTTTTGGAATGGAATCCATGGGAAATCCACCCCCGACCACTCAACAGAGGGTTTTGCAGGGCCGGTGCATCATTGCCAGGGTTGCATGGACCCCATTTTCATGCTACTTTCAACTCAACATAACTCGACAATCAGAGGTCGGATCAATGAGTCCTTGAATCTGTTGGTCTCTTGGCATGCCATTACCTCTAATGGGCCCTCTCCACCACGTTTTCATGGCCCAGTGACTTCATTATGCATCGGTTTCCTAAACTAGGGTTTTGCTTAGTTTCCTTCAATGCAACTCTTGCATTGGTGGGTCAACTCTGTAAAACCCTCCATTTTTCCAGTCTTGGTAGTGTTCCCATATCTACATTATCCATACACACCAGTTGGATCCAACGTCATGCAATCTTGCTGCTCCGTTTGGTTTTTCGCTCCCGGACTGAGAGTGACCAAGTGTCTCTGAAAGATATTTTCATGCGAATTTCAACTCGACATAACTCGGCAACTGGAGGTCGAATCGACGATCCATTGACTCTGTTGGTATTTTGGCATGCCATTACCTCTAGTGGGCCCTCTCCACTACATTTGCATGCCCTAGTGACTTCATTGTGCATCGATTTCATAAACTAGGGTTTTGCTTAGTTTCCTTCAATGCAACTCTCACATTAGTGGGTCAACTCTATAAAACCCTCCACCGCGCCAGTAGTGGTAGTGTTCCCATATTGGCATTGTCCATACACACCCATCGAAGCCAACAACATGCAATCTTGATGCTCCATTTTGTTTTTCCCTCCCGGGCCGAAAGTGACCAGGTGTCTCTGAACGACATTTTCATGCGACTTTCAACTCGACATAACTCAGCAACCGGAGGCCGAATCGATGATTCATTGACTATGCTGGTCTCCTGGCATGCCATTACCTCTAGTGGGCCCTCTCCACCATGTTTTCATGGCCCAGTGACTTCATTGTGCATCAATTTCGTACACTAGGGTTTTTCTCAATTTCCTTCAATGCAACTCTCGCATTGGTGGGTCACCTCTGTAAAACCCTCCACCATGTGAGTCTTGGTAGTGTTCCCATATTGGCATTGGCCATACACCCCCATCAGATCCAACGACATGCGATCTTGCTGCTCCATTTGGTTTTTCGCTCCTAGACTGAGAGTGACCAAGTGTCCTTAAACGCCATTTTCATGTGACTTTCAACTCGAAATAACTTGGCAACTGGAGGTCGGATCGATGATTTTTCGACTCCGTTGGTCTCCTGGCATTCCATAACCTCTAGTGGGTCCTCTCCACCCCATTTTCATGGCCCAGTGACTTCATTGTGCATCAATTTCATAAACTAGGGTTTTGATCAGTTTCCTTCAATGCAACTCTTGCATTGGTGCGTCAACTCTATCAAACCCTCCATTGTTCTAGTCTTGGTAATTTTCCCATATCGACATTGGCCATACTCACCTGTCGGAGCCAACAACATGCAATCTTGTTGCTCCATTTTTTTTCTCTCTCCCGGACCGAGAGTGACCAAGTGTCCCTAAACGACATTTTCATGTGACTTTCAACTCAACATCACTCAGAAACCGTAGGTCGGATCAACAAATCATCAACTCCATTGGCCTCCTGGCATGCCATTACCTCTAGTGGGCCCTCTCCACCGTGTTTGCATGGCCCAGTGACTTCATTATGCATCGTTTTTGTAAACTAGGGTTTTGCTTAGTTTCCTTCAATGCAACTCTTGCATTGTGGGACAACTCTATAAAACCATCCATCGTGCTATTCTTGGTAGTGTTCCCATATTGTCTTTGGCCATACACACCTATTGGAGCCAACGGCATGCAATCTTGTTGCACCATTTTTTTTTCGCTCCTGGACCAAGATTGACCAAGTGTCCCTGAACGACATTTTCATGTGACTTTCAACTCGACATAAATCGGCAACCGGAGGTAGGATCGACGAGCCGTCAACTCTGTTGGTCTCCTAGCATGCCATTACCTCTAGTGGGCCATATCCACTACATTTGCATGGCCCAGTGACTTCATTGTGCATCCAATCACACTTGTGTTATTCAATTTGGACATTGCAATCATCAAATATGACTATTCTACTAAAACCACTTGTTTAAGCCTAAGCATGGAAAATTTTAAGGATCATAATTTCTTAAAGTGTAGAAGCCTTGGTGAATCTTACTAATTCTTGATTTTTTAACCATAAAATGTTTGACCATATTTTCAACCATAAAATGTTTGGTGATATGTGAATTGTTCTTGTTGTCCAAATATTGTGTACTTGAATATTTGAATTTCAACTTATATTATCTTCATTATCAGGTATATTCTAGCATTGGTTATGAATTCTAATTTGGAAAAACTTTGGGTTGAATTTGTTAAGTGATTTAACACATATCTTGAAGGCAAAGGAGGTAGAATTAGGGTTCCAAACCTATAGAAGATACAAAGAAAAGAGCTAACGTCTTTGGTGATATTGTAGTCCCATTCTTGTGTGATACATAGAGGTTAGGGAAAGACCATTGAAAAATTAACTTGATAAGTCTCGAGCTTCTTTTGATGCCTTGCTTATAAGAAGATTTTTTTTAAGTTTAGTTGATTTTACATGGAGGTCTTGGTGCTTGTTTTGATGCAATAGTCAAAGACCTAGGGTTTTAGGAATCATCCTAGGATAGATGTGTTGACATTGAAATTGGTGCTAGACTTCTCTAAAAGGCCATGTGCTTCTATGATGAAAGATGATCATGTTTTATAAACCCTAACGAGGAAAACAATTAGTGTGGATACCTTAATGACAACAATAGATAGTTTGGGGCTAGCGTCGCTTATGGTTTCCAAATATATATACATACATATCATATATATACATATATATAAGAACTGTTTCAATTGTGCAAATATTGTGTACTTGGAGATTTGAATTTTACTTATATTATCTTTATGATTGGGTAGATTCTAGCCTTGGTTATGCATGCTAATTTGAGATAATTTTGGGTTGATTTTGTTAAGTAAAATTTAATGGTTTTTATTTCGTTAGCTATCCTAAGTGAAAACCTTTGGATAGGTCATCACGCACTTGTTTAGGCCATCAATATGATGACTAAAAAAAATCATCTGAAATAAAAGGAACTTGCTAGCCAAAATGACCCTTCAAACCATGATTGTACACCCAAAGAGAACATGTCGCTACCAAAGGAAGGATCAATAGGGATGTCAAGTAGGAATGATAAGAAGTATATTCGCTTGGCTTTTGATGGCACAATGAATTGCAAGCAATTCAAGACCTTTTCTAGTATTTTTCCAAGTTATGGATGTTTATATACCACTGTCAAATTTGTTTAAGTATGGTTGGGAATGTGTAAGATAGGAAGGAAAGGAAGTGAGTCTATAAAGAATATGTGACATATGACTACAATCCTAGGCATGCTCATATACAAACAAAAAGGTACTTTATAAGAGCCCATAAGAGATGGTTGGGTAGGGTTGGTGTTAGGGTTTCCCTCCTAGGTTCAAGGTTTCATCATTGATTCTAAACCCTAGGTTATGCATGCTAACCCAAAAACACCGTTTGGTTCAAAATTTTCTTGTTGATTATAAAGCCTAGGTTATGCATGCTAACCTTTAAACTTCAGTTAGGCTTAGGGTTTCCTCGTTGATTCTAAACCCTAGGTTATGCATGATAACCCTTAAATCGTTAAAATTGCAACAATCAATGTTTGCCAAGTAGATGTAACAAATGCAAGCCAACAATAGTCATGTTCAATATTATTCTCAGCTCATTAATAATATGAAATTTTCATGCGACTTTCAACCCAAAGAGAACATGTCGCTACCAAAGGAAGGACCAATAGGGATGATGTGTCTTTTATAGAAGACACATATTCATGAACTTGTTTCATTTTTTATTTGTCAAGGAAGAAAAAAATTTATAGGGCATTTTCCTTTCAATTATGCATGTGGTTGAAGCATGTTAGTGGTGTTGATGAGACATTATCATAATATCGTACAAAATCAACCTCTTTTGCAACCGGCATACATTGACATAGACCCCAATCAATCCAATTTTCATGAAGATAGGACTGTCAAACTAAGAATGATTTCTAGCCAAGTCAAAATGATTATGACAGTCCAAAACACTAATTTTCAGCTTACCAAAATGAGTGTACAATCCCAAATGCAAGTACTAATGATAAAAAAGAGTTGAAATGGCACTTTGAATTAGTGAAAGGTACCGTCAAAACGAAAGTATTTCTAGCCAAGCATTTAGCATTATGACAGTCCTATATTTCACTTTTTATCTTGTCAAGACAAAGGTACAATCTTTTAAGTAAACCTCAGTGATAAACAATTTTATAAGTGCCAAGTTTCCAAGCCAATGGGACTCTTAAACCAAATCAAATTTCCAGTCAAGTAAAATGTCTTATGACAGTCCAAGATGTAATTTCCAGTCAAGTAAAATTTCTTATGAAAGTCCAAGATGTAATTTCCAGTCAAGTAGGAATGAGAAGAAGTATATTCACTTGGCTTTTGATGACACAATGACTTGCAAGCAATTTAAGTCCTTTTCTAGTATTTTTCCAAGTTATGGATGTTCATATACCACTGTCAAATTTGTTTAAGTATGGATGGGAATGATTGTTTAGATACAGTCCCTTTAGGGTGTCTTTGTGCCACTTTAAATTGGGCTATGGACAAATTTGAGGTGAGGCGTTAGTGAGTGGGTAAGCTAGGAAGGCAAGGAAGTGACCTTAGGCTATGATAGGTAGGTAAGAAGGCTATTAGGGCTACCCTAAATAGGATATTACAGTCAAGAAGTTAGGTTATATTAGGATGATTTAGTGGTGTTCTAGGGGTGTCCAAAATGGATATTACAGTCAAAGACATAGGGAGAGTCGTGGGGGTCTAAGTAGTGTCGAAATGAAAGGAATAAGCCTTGCTTTAGAGAGAGGGAAAAGTAGGAGTCTAGGGAAAGGGTTTTAGGAAGGGTTAGGCTAGAATATAATGGTTTAGGTGTGTCTTATGGCTGCCTAATAGGTAGTATTACAGTCTAGTTTGATAGACAGTCCTAGAGTTAGTAAATGTTAGAAAATTGAGTAGAAGGCCTATTGATATGGACAAGGCAAGTCCAAAACACATGTAAGATGAAGATAAGCTACGTTTTACTTATTTCACTATGGTTTATAAAAGGAGTGTTAAAGAGATGGTTAGGTAGGGTTGGTGTTAGGGTTTCCCTCATAGGTTTAGGGTTTCATCATTGATTCTAAACCATAGGTTATGCATGCTAACCCCAAAATACCATTTGGTTCAGGGTTTCCTCATTGATTGTAAATCCTAGGTTATGCATGCTAATCTTTAAACTTCAGTTAGGGTTAGGGTTTCCTCGTTGATTCTAAACCCTAGGTTATGCATGCTAACCCTTAAATCATTAAAATTGCAACAAGTACAATAGATCGTTAACATTGCAAGTGCTCAACAATAGCATAACAATTATGTATGTATTCAATGAGAGTAAGAAATGTCAACTTCGTCTTCAAATGATATGAATTGCCAAATTTATCAAAATCAATGTTTGCCAAGTAGATGTAACAAATGCAAGCCAACAACAGTCATGTTCAATATGATTTTCAGCTCATCAATACTATGAAATTTCTAGTCAATCAAATGGTATGAAATTTCCAGTCAATCAAGTATTTTTTTGTTAACTAACCTAGAGTGTTAAATTTTTTATGCATTTTATTGTGAACATACTGACTTTATTGCTTCGTTAACAATAAGTATTGCAAGCGCATCAACTGTAAACTACTACTGCATTCGACATAATGTATGCAAATCTATAATAAAAGGAAAAGTAATATAAAGAAGTGAAAAATGATATATTAATATACACAAATTTCCAATCATATACAGTAGTAGTGAAAAATGGAACAGCATTCCCAATGTCTATACAATGGCAACTCGTGTCGTCTACAAAATATGGCAACTCGTGCCCTATACAAAATATGGCAACTCGTGCCCTATACAAAATATGGAAACTTGTGTCAAAATACCACATCATGGCTAGTGTACATAGGAGAGTCTCAATCCTTTTGCCCACCCTCGGAGCTCCTAGGTGCACCTCAAAAATCGATCTTCCTCTTCTTCAAGCTAGAGGAAGCTAGGTTCTTTTGGCTGCTTCGACCACCTCCCCTTGGGCTCTGAAATGAAAACAATCAAATATCAACTCCTACAGGAAATTATAAAACTATAAAACACAATTTAAAAATCAAAATTACATTTTCAAATTTTAAATAGCTCACCTAAGATGAGACCGTAAGTGGTGAGCGGGCTACCCTCCTCCGTGATCCAAGTCTCTTGGCAATGCGACCCTGCAACATTTAAACATTAAGATAACTCATAAAATTTACTACCTATGTTAATTTTCATTAATATTGCACGATATTTTCATAAACTAATCAATCTCACCATGAACACAATAGGCTGGTCCTGGGGGCTGGCAGCTGGAGCAATCGACTGGTCCTCAAGGGTGGCAGGTGGAACAGTCGGCTGGTCCTTAGGGGTGGCATGTGGAGCAGTGGGTTGGAAAAACTACTCTGATTCTAGGGTGGATCGAATAGCAGAGGATGTAGCCACATCGACGTTGGCTACAACACTAGGGGGCACAGTGGGAGAGGGCGTGGACTAGTGGGCGAAGTGGTGATGTACGACGATAAATGCCAACTGGCTGTAGAATGGAAAAGGAAACGAGGGTGGTGGGGGAATATGGGGGAGGGTGATGAGGTCTGGGATGGGGTGGAGGGATGGGTGAATGTGTATGGATGGTGTATCGTGGTCGGAGGGGGCAGGGTGGAAACATGGGAAACTACAAGGGAGGGGATGGATGGGTGGGGCAGGGGGGAGTGATCGAAGGTTGTGACGAAGACGAGGGAGTTGGATGGAAGTGTGGTGGTGGATGGGTGGGGAAGGGGGAGTGAGTGAAGTTTGTGATGAAGAAGGGGGAGCTGGATGGAAGTGTGGTGGTGGATGGGAGGCAAGGGATGGATGGAACGGGGTGGGGAGGGATGCAAGGAAAGGGACATGTATGCCAAGGGATACACCTGGCATATATGGTGGGAAAAAGGCATTCGGTGGAGACATAGTGAAACCGACGTCCCTATGTACTTGGACTTGCATACATATTCATGGCCTCGTATATTAGTACATAAAAAATATAACTATACAAATATAAGCCATCAAAATTGAAATTAAATTTATACTTTATTACAAGATACTTGCTCACGAGGGGATCTGCTGATCCCTGGAGGGGATGGCTGGTCACTCAATCCTGTGGACACCTGTTCATTTGCAAAAAAATATTTAGATTCAATTACTAAATATTAACTACATTAGACAATAAGATTAACTACTAACATTAAATTTAATTACTGAAATAAAAATACCTGTGTGTATGGTGTCATGATGTCCTCTGCAGCTTCCATGGCTCCATATAGGTTGAAGGAACTAATGTCCTCCCACCCGGATGTTGGAGACTCAGCACTGAATAGTTGTACGTTAAAAAAAATCAAGTCATCAACATATGATTCTAAGTTAAATTTATTATAAATTATGAGATTGCATAACGTATAATCAATACTTGAACATTAAATAAAACAATAACTAACGTGGTGTAGGTAGCTCTCTGCGGCATGCTCCTGCGTGGGAACGTGGCATGGATGCCAACAACGAGAACAACGATGTGTCACGAGTCCCGTCAAGCTGGATAGATCATCCTGGATACCACCTATAGTTTCTCTCCCTCGCCCACCACCAGTATACCATGTAGAAGTGTGTCTCTCGAGGTGGTCATGCTCGCTCTACAAGGACATAGCCACAAATGCGGTATGTCTGAGAAGGTGTCATTTGGCATGTATAATGGACTCATGGATCTCATCTAGCCCGCTACCTACCTCTCGCCTAGGTGCAGGAGGTCCTTTGAGGGGGTTCCGGTGGGTGTGAGGTCAATCTTGGGCTGAGCCAAAACCGATGCCCTGGAACTCGATGATGTCAAATTAGTTCACATGGAACCCTAACACAAACTCAACCCATAGTTTCCTAAGAAAATACTGTGGGACCTCAACATTGTTGCATGGAGGCTTGTCGAAAACCATGAACCATCTCTTCCTCCAGTTTTCTCTCCATGGCTGGTAATTACACCAGTCCATGGATACTGTCCTATTCTTGGATCTGTAAATTTGCTCCATAGTTGGGCTTTTTTGATATTCAAGTTTTTTATATCCTCTTTGGATATACCAGTTCCATAATGTTGTCTCATTTGAGCCCTATATTCGCTCAAACTGGTTATCTCACTGTGGCCAGTGTTGATAGATTCTATTATGTTTTCTAGTGATGTGGTGAGGGAAACCCAAGAGGGTTCCCTGGTGTTCTTTTAACACCAGGGACGCGCGTGTGTCCCTGTGTGCGATTGCACAAAAAATGCACCTCCGTACAAGTACGTGTGCGCGCGTCATTGGGTGCGGGTGCATGCTCCTATTCTCTACGTTGGAAATCCGACATGGAGGTTCGCTACTGCCAAAGCAGGAGCGCGTGCACGCATCCAGGGGTGCGTGCGCATTCTTGTTTTTTCTGATCGTGCACTCCCATTGCATCATATTTGGGTAGCAGCTTCTTGCGGGCTCCCATATAAATAAGTTAAACTTGGTCTCAACATGACACCTTATATTAGCCAAACTAACAACTTGTTGAGAGAATACTTCAACCACACACCAAATCAAGAGATAAGTTAGATGGAGAGAATACTTCATATTCGACTAACTCTAACATTCTCGTAAATCTTATAATCAAACCACCCAAGTAAAAACAAACTCTACCTTACATTAACCAATACATTATAAAACCACAACCTTATATTCTAATGAAGAATAACACATTAATCAATAAGACAAGTAGGAATTAAAAATTCCAACCAAGACAAGATTTTAAACTATTGTTCCATCAAAATCCATAATTTCAATCATTTAAGAGTAAATTTTGATGAAACGAGTAAAGGAAATCCAACTCATCAAACTATTATGCAGGAGTAGGGTCAACTTTGAAAGGGCTATCCAATTATTTTTGTCTAGCATGTCGTGAAGTTTAGAAAACGCCAAAAACAAGTAATGTCAAATAACTCTTCATAATATTGGATTAAGGAAGAACAAAGAAAGGGTTGATCAATTATTTTTCAATATCTCATTGAATTTTCGACAATGCTAAAATAAAACATGAGCCACTAGGTGGCAAATGTCCTTGGAATTTGACAATAGGATGTTTTGAAACTTAAAACAACTTTACCTTGCCAATGACTAGTTCACCAGTCCACCTAGATTAATTTATGTATTTTGTCCCTATTTTTATTGTCGGTTTGGGCTAGTACACATGATGTTACAATTAATTTCATTGGTTTTACAGTCGCACTTACTATGCTGGAAAATGGAGTGAATTTGAAATATTGAAACATTCACTTTTACATGTCCTTTGCACTTGCATATAGGTAGAAATAAAGGACATGAAAAGATAGCATAGGGATTATTGTTTGTTATCTCTTTCATTATTATTTCCCATTTCAACTAGTTTTATTGATTATTGAAAGCAAAGATCATTTGTTATAAAGGCAAGAAGCCTAGTGATGTATTAAAATCCTTTGCATGATCCCAATATTTAATATCCTAACATGAATATACCTCTATTTAGAACATATCCCAAAGCTAAAATTGATGATAATTCCTCTCTTATTCTATCCCTACATATAAATGCATCATGTGGTAAAAATATTAGTCATCCCAAGATAATTTGGTGAAAAGAGAGTAATATCAAGTTGCAGTATTTTCTTGACATTTTGGCAATTCATCAATGTAAATTTGATACTCTCATCAGGCAAAACATTCACAGAATGAAGACAATATTGTTAAATGTACAACATCATGAGTCGTTGTCCAATCTAATATTGTGTAACCGGGATTGGGCATCATGTTTTGAGGTAGAGAGACTGATTTGGACTTATTAACTTGGAGTAGATTCTTGAGTTGGACTCAAGGATGAATAATTATTTCAGTTATAAAAGGTTATTCCTCATGTGTTGAGGTGAATGCTTTGATTTATCAAAGTGATGATGTTGTAAAGTGTTGTTGTACAAGGCTCATGACTTGTGTGTGTATCAATTCATGATTCTCATATGGGCCTCCATTTATAGTAGGTACCTATGAGGTGGACCTCTAGTTATAGAGGTAGTTGATTCTCATATGGGCCTCCAGCTATAGTAGGTACCCATGGGGTGGACCTCCAGTTATAGAGGCGGATGCTTAACATGTTGAAGCATTAATGTTGTGTGATATAGTACTAACAATGGTCATTAGATGCTATTAAGTCTCATCTAGATACTAGCCACCTTTAGAGTGAATTACTTTAGTATATGATCATTTGGTCCGGAGTAATATAATATGATCAGAACATCCGACAAATCTTCCTAGTATAATTTTTATAGATAATTAAAGTTAACACATATTGACCATGCAGTAAAGATAAGAGATAAAGAGATAAAGCATAGAGAACAAGAGAATTCGAATTGCACATGAGATGAATTCAATTAACTAAAATGAACTTGAATTATTAAGCTTCTGTTAATGTAGAAATGTATGCATCAATTGAATATTGTTGAGCTTTAGTTAAAGCCGCAATATATGCCTCAGTTAATTAAATAACTCATAATGGTCACTTCAAGTAAATCAATCAGCATGATTTTAGTTAATAATAGTTAACTAAGTGTAAATAAAGATGTACTAGTTAACTAAAGTGTTTTGCATTGATTCGACTTTAGTTAAACTAAAAGACGAAACTTAAGTTAATAAAAAGGCAACACTTCCATTAATAAAGTGTTTGCATGCTGACACTTGAGTTAATGTGTTATGACACTTAAGTTAACATCCTAACTAAGTGGTCATGCATTCAGTTAGATGGTGAGTTCACTTTGGAGTCAGTTAAGCCTCAATTAATGTCAAAGATGAAAGGCATGGTACATATCTTATGCAAGATGGAGTATCTAATGTACATGATTTGTTATCCATGAAGGAAATTCACATTTTTTGGGTGCAAGTGGTGCACTATTCTCATGCAACCATTCACTGCAGCATGGATGGCAGTGTTTCTTACTTATTATTAATGTGTTGGGCACATGGAAAGATTGATACAGTTGATCTCTATTCTCTATTGCTAAGTATTCTCTCTTCTCTAGCACTTGGGGTGTCGAAAACAATCTGTTATTGTGTAAAATACATTCTCTGCATTCTATCATAATTATACTCTAAATATTTGATGGGGTTTTTCATCCTCATTGTTTTGAGGGCTTTCCCCATGTTACATATTGTGTTGTGGTTGAATTATTTATGTGATTGAATGTTCTATTGATTCTAGTGTTCAATATTTCCACACATAAAGTTTAAAGTTCAAATATCTTCATATTTTCTAAAAAATTAACATGGAATCAGAGATAAGGAAGTGAAAGAGGTGAGTTGCAAAAGAAAACTAGAAGCCTATGTAGATCCTGAGGATTTGAGTAAAAGTTTTGAGAGCCATGGCATCGATCTTTGTTCAACTAGAAGATTGTCTTAGGGTACTTTCAATTTCAACGCTTGGAAGGAAAGAGTGTTGAACATTCTTGAGGAGCATGACCTAGATGGCTATGTATCCATAGTGGTGGAGGATCCTACAACCAATGCAGTGTGATTCAACTTCAATAAGAACCAAGCTAAGGACAAAATGATCATATATGATTCGGTTAAGGAAAATTTGATTCCACGATCACTCAGTTGAAGACCGCCAAGGAGTGTTTTGATACACTAACGAACCTATATGAGAAGAAGGCCCCAAGTCAAAAGAGGGATTTGAAGAATAAGCTCTGGAACCTAAATATGGAGAAGGATGATACTGTGGAATCATTTGTCACCAAGATATCTCAGTTAAGAGATCAACTTGCTAGTATTGGAGTAGTGACAGATGAAGATGATATTTTCCAAACCGCCATCGATGGTCTCCCATCCTCATGGGAGACATTCTTGGTCGTGGTAACCAACCAAGAAGTAAAAAATAGCTTTAATAGGTTGTGACATGACTTCCTCCAATAAGAGGAGTGAATCCAGAGCAAGTCAGTGTGCACCAAAGAAGAAAATATTTCCCTCATGAAAAGAATGAATAAAGGGAGGAAATCATTCACTCCAAAGAAGTTTAATAAATACTTTGACAAGACGAAGGTTATATTCTACAACTGTAACAAGAAGGACCATTATGCAAGGGAGTGCAAAGAAAAGAAAAAAAGTAAAGATTAGTTTTGTGCTTCTACTACGATAGAAGATGAAACTACTCAGAAGAAATCATTTGATGAAAAAGAAGGTGATAGTCAAAATGAGTATTTCCTTTAAAGTTCACATATGATTTATTAATAAATAGATGAGTGATGAGTTAGAGGGTCATAGCATGCAGTAATTCGCTATACTTTGCATGAGGCCTCATTCACCCATGCAAAGATTCTCTACCTCTTGCGTGAAATCAATTTTGCAAGTGAAGAAAGGTGATCAAGACCTAGCGACTCCAGAAATATCTGCAAGGAAGCAACGATCAAGAGGGATCCCATACAAAAAATAATATAAAAAAATATTTGTATTGTGATTATTATATGCTCTTATAAATAAAAGCTTAATAGTTTTGAATGTGTTTCATTACAGTTATATAAAGATCTATATTCCTAGAATTAGGAATGATGTTATGGTATAACATGTTGAGCATATATTATAGTCTTTCTTTTATTGGAAAATAGTAAAACTCATGAATTTCATGTTATGATTAAATAATGAAGAATATAGGGTTGAATAACCTTTCATGAGATATGAATGGTGGTTATGTTGAGACATTAATTAAATTATGTCCATAACCATGTGGACCATTTCCATTGCATTGAAGTATGCATATGATTAAAATTCATGATTATGCATTGTTGTTTATCATTAGAATAAAATTGTCTTGTAGGGAAAAACCATATGCCCTGACCTACAAGAAGTGTATGACATGTATTGAATGTTGAGTCATTCCGATGGTAGATCCTAAAAGAGAATTGGTTACTTTGAAGCAAGAAACTTCNTATATATATATATATATATATATATATATATATATATATATATCCATAATAGAAATCCGTAATACTATTCTGGAAGAGAAGACTCGTGAAGACCTTTAGTTAGTCATATATACATTCATGTACCAAAAGATAAGAGGACAATAATGGAGGACCCTGATTCTGGTTCTCCCCGTCATATTTTGAGAGGGAGAAGCAATAGTCAATGCACATGTCCCAAGTCCCATATTTATTTGGAATGAGGACGACTAGAATTCCACAAGGAGAGGATCTGGGTCAGATGTGACCTTTGTTGATCAAATCTTGAATATGTCTATGAATCTCTTCATTCTCGATAATGGATATTCTATAAACATATGCATTAAGTAATGAAGAACTAGGAACAATTTCAATGGAGTGTTTTACCTATAAATGTAGAGGTACTCCATTTAGCTCTTGAAATACGTTCTGATATTCATTAATAATATAGTCAATATGGTGCTATTGTTGGGGTCTGCATTGGTTGGTGAGTCGACTAGTTATTACAGTCTTCCTCGGATGTTGAGGCTTAATCATGTTCAATATGAATCTCTGAGCATGGTTGATGAGCTTCTTTGTCTATTTATCAGATATCATTGTAACCGTTGATGTAGGTCGTCGCTCTGGTATACCATACCATTGGTTTCGTATTTTGAAAATCACCTTTTGAGGTCGTGACTCATAACTCCCATGTCGATCCCATAAGTAAGGTTTCCCAAACAAGGTTTTGGATACGGAAAGCAATGCCACATCACAGAGTACTTCATCTTCAAAATACTTAATGACATAGGTGAGTTTGCATTGTCAGGTGATCCTCAATTCCTATCCATCCTTCGTCCAACTGATATTATAAGGCTGAGGATGTGGAGTGGTAACATGACCTACTTTCTTCACGATATCTTACAAAACAAATTTCTTATGGTTTCCATTTTACACAATCAAATAAAATGGATTGTGTTGAACCCATATCTGTGTATGGAATAGGCGCTCTCGTTCCTCCAAGTCAACGGTAGTCAAGGATGTTGGAGTGGTTGATGTCGATGTCAAAAGGGTCGACGTTCATGGATCAAATTCTACCAGGTTTTGTCAGACAAGTCATAGGTAGATAATTTTTCCAAAAATGTCTTCTCAACCTTGCATTCATACGTATCATGCCATGATGAATTGTGGTAATCACACCATTTCCCGATAGGGGGTTGTTTGCTACATTCCCTCTTGTCTTTCTGAGAGTGCTTTTTTCCATGGTATTTCTTTGGTGAGTTGGCTGAGAAGGGTGTCTTGACTTATCAGAGTTGGGTGGTGACTTCTTGTTGAATATTTGATATGTTGGCTTGGTGGTGAAGGGTGATTTTCCTTTATGTTTGGATTCAATCTTATTGATGTAGTGGAATGCATCCGCAAGTGTAATGACAGTAAAAACCTCAATCTCTTGTTGAATGTACGAGGACAGTTTATTTACGTACTTCAGAACAAGCAATTTGTCTTCTTCTTGAACGCCAAGTCTCGACATGAGTCGATAGAACTCAACGGTGTAACTTTGCATGGTCTGGTCTATCTATTTCCTTTCAATGTACTTGGGAGGGTAGAACTCCTTCCAGACGTACTCAACAAATTTCTCCCATGTATCTATGGGGTCTCCACCTTTCTCCATATTTTTCAAGAGGTTCTCCCACCAGCAGTGCACAGAGGTCAACATTTTTAAGGATGAAATGGTGATCTTTTCAGCTTCTGAGAGTTGATTCACATAGTAATAGGATTCCAGTTGTTATACCCAATTGTCTACGTATTCCATGTCAATATTTCCTTCTAGATTCGGTATGTCCAAGTTCATTTGCACCTTGAATGGACTGATTTTATCGGAGTTGGATCTCGTCGAGAATCCTCCTAATGTTGAGGCAAATCGTGTGAGAATATCATTGAACTAGGAGAACATTTCAGTTTGTTGTTAAGCCAGTGCTTACTCTATGAGTTTCGTTGTCTCGTCAGTTGCATGTTTATTATCTGTTTCTCCGGCCATCTTCGGTCTAGTGTTGTGAGTAGATAGATACTCCGAAGTCAGAGGTAGTGCCTACTTGGATTGTTGAGTTTGTGAGCGTGTTTAAACAAGAATAAGTCAGGAAACCTTGATAGAACTGTCTACACACAACTTAAGCACAAACAAGCTCTGATACCAATGATCTGAGTTCTCAGGTGCATGATGGGGGAAACAGTTCTACTAAATAAATAGAGTATTGGTATGGAGAAAGCATATTAATAATAAGTAAAGAAGGAAATACACTACACACAGAAACATACACACAGTGACAATATACAAGAGTTCAAACCAATCTATGTTACTTCATTACTGCATTATTACTGCGCAATACTCTTATTTTATATTACAATAATGTGCATGCTTAAATAGAGTGCTAAGAATGCTTGGGTTCTTTTCCCGTTAAGTTCAGTTACAAGATAAGCTTGAATGCTTTAGAAGTTCAACCGTTCCAGATGGCTGAAAGACAAAGAGACAATATTTCATAGTCGTGTTGATCGTCGGTGTCGATGATGCTTTTTAAGGTGTTGAATTTGTTGAGTCAATATTGAACCTGTCGAGGTCATGTCGAGGTTTGAACTTGTCGAAGTTGATGTTTAACCTGTCGAAGTCAAAAAAAAATTCCAATTATTGGGTGGATCAGAACTAAATCAAAAGAAAATAAGACTAAACGACATAGAAATTTTTGTGGGAATTATGGTTATGTGGAATCTAGGGGTTTCAATATGATGGAATACTTGGAAGCAATAATGAAGAAGCATCACATCAATCTTTATTCTTTTTCTAACTATTCTTCCCATGTACATTCACTTTTCGCTTCTGTTGTTTTCCTTTAATCAATATTCTTCTTCTTCTTCTTCTTCTTCTTCTTATTCTAATGAGTGGCTTATTGATTTTGGAGCATCTTATCATATATGTAAGAATAAATCCATTTTTTTGCTCTAAATGAAAGTAACATCAAACAAATATTTGCTTCTGATGATAAATCTCTTAGTGTTATAGGATCTAGAACAGTTAAGCTAGATGATGGTCATTTCAAATATGTATTATGTTTTTCAAGTATTTCTTGCAATTTTTTATTAGTCTATCAAATCACTCATTATAGTGCAGGTAAGACTACAGAGTTTACACCTCACCAAGTTGTAATCAAGGATCTCAAAGATCCTAAGAATTCCTTAGAAATTGGAATTATTCCTGATATTACCAAGCTATATAGATTTAACAACATTGGTTCATCACCTTTTCCCTCAGTTTTATTGCTCATAATGATGACTTGAGTAAAATTTGGCATGAGTGGTTTGGTCAGTTAAACTACTGCTCATTGCAGCGGCTATGTAATCAGAAAATAGTTCATAGTACTTATTTTGTTTCTTGTAGAGATGGTGTTTGACATGGGTGTGTTCTCAACAAACGTCATTGGGATATTTTTGACAAACATCTTGGCATGCTTCATCCCCCTAGCAGCTTGTTCACAATGATTTGCATGGTATGGTTCCTTCTACCTCTTTCTCTGGATTCAAGTAATTATTTATTTCAATGATGAATTCTCTATACACAATTGGATTTATTTTATAAAACTTAAGAGTTATGTTTTTGACATGTTTTTATCCTACAAGGACCTTGTATAAAAACAATCTAGACATCCAATACATAAGTTAAGAGTAGTATAAATGGAGGTGAATATGTAACCAATAAATTTACAAATTACTACACTGGTGAATTTTAATCTGGTAAAAATTAAAATAAGGAGGTAACAAATATTTACCTGGCATCTTGTTGGTTAAGGAGGCATGGTTTCCCTATATAGGAAAAATGATTATTTTTGAAATTTTGAAATTTAATGGAATTATTAACCGACAAATCTATCCAATAGGAGCAATAAGCACTATAGAGCATTAAATTCAAGGCCATTGTACAATGCCTATCAATACCAATGCTTGTCCAAGTGATTGGAAGCATAGAGGAAATGTAAAAATGAAATTTGGCTTGATAAAAAAACAAAATATTGTACCTTACCATGGTGCTTCTCATGACACTTAAATGCATTGGGGAGTTATTAAAGTAATCTAAACAGATTGGAGAGGTTGAAACAAAAATGCATTTTTAAACGTAACACATTGGTGCATATTATTGTTTATGGAGCATTGGCCGGTTTTATGGCTCTATGTTGAAAATGCTCAAGGATATAGTAACATTAATGTGTTTTTAATGTTTTACAATGCACCTATTTTTTACAAGCATCGAGATGGTTATGTTTGTTAAAGGCATCAGTAAATAATTTTTTTAATAAATATTTTATTGAATTGCAAATTTCTCTGTCTAGGTCTAATGCATTATTATAATGAGCATCGATGCATTTTATTTATATTGGAGTATTAGTATGCATTTTTATTTTTTTTAATAAAAATGATAATTATCATTTTATAACAATAACAGTTATCGGTGCTACTTATGAAATACACAGTGGTGCATTTTTTGTTTTAGTGTGCACCAATGTGTTTTAGTGCACACAGGTGTGCTTTAACACAACAATAAAGTTTTTTTATTTTTTTAATTTATTTTTTTATTGAATGATAAATTATTCTAACCTAATTTGGCGTAGCATTAAAAAGCACATCAATGCATACTAAATCTTATGGAGCACCAATATGAATTTTTTTTTTTAAATAATACCTATATTTTATCATTTTATAATAATAAAGGTAATGAGTGCTTTTTTTTATTAAGCACGAATGTGTTAATATCCATATCACACAAGTGTAGTAATTTTGTTTTTTAATTAAATTTTGTAATTAAAAAATGATTTGTTTTAACCTAACCGATGTTTTATTTCAACATGCACCAATGCTCTTTGTTTGTTATAGAGTGTAAAATTCAATGAAGCATATGATCATCAAGCTTGCAGTATTCAAATGGAGAATTGTAGAAGAGAGAGAAGCAATTGATTAACTCAGATCAATAATTCATGGAAGATAAAAAACACTCATGAGACCAATAATGGGAATAATAATCATATATCCATTAATCATTATTAACCCACATATTCAGTAAATAATATGTAATACAATGGTTATACATATAAGAGAATTCAAATACCTAATATAGGATTCAAATATACCAACCTGGACTGACTCCAGAGCTAACTCAATGTGGGAAAATCACCACTAAAGATCACTAATGCAACTTCGGATCACTAAAGAAGTTCACAACTAGTTAAATAATGCGGGTAGGTGAGAAAATTCATCCTACCTCCCTTAAATCATGCAAACTAGCGCTGGAGTGACCGAGAGTGATGTAACTGATGGGAATCATACCATAACTGAGCATAACTTAGCACTAACTAGGGTCAACTGCTAGACATTGATGGTGGCACTCTGAGTGGATTCCTAAATTATAGGGATTGGTCCCCTAGGTGCATCCCCCATGCACTAGTGGAGTGATGAAGACCTCCTAATCTAGGAAAATAGACAAATAGACTATGTGGTCAAAGGGAGGATTAATAATAATCCTAACATAGAGCATCGGTATGCATTTTTTTAATTAAAAAAAGGAAAAAAATAGTATCTTCTAATCATAAATGTTTTGGTGTGCCTTATGTTTTATGCACATATTATTTATGTATTTAAGAGCACTGATGCATTTTATCCATTTTAAGAGCACCATTTTGAAAACCTCCACAAAGATCTTTGACCGCCCTCCTCCACTATAAATGGAGAAGAGATAAATTTTTCGAAGAATCTTAGAAAAAATATTTTCTACAAGGTGTTATCCTTGTAGTGTTATGAACCTAATGTATATATGAAGAGAGTAGGAAACCATATCATAATCCTTGTTCTTTACATTGATAATCTTATTCTTCTCGGTAATGGACCTAAACTTTTAAACCATGTGAAATCCAACCTTAAAAAAAAATCGAAAATCACTGACTTGGGACATTTTCATTATTTTATTAGACTCCAAGTCTTGAAAACCAAAGAACAAATTTGTATTTCTCAATTTATGCATGTTTGTAACCATCTTCATCGCTTTTACATGGAATATTACAAACCAGCCCCTTCTCCCTTCTAGTCTAGAGTTAAACTTTATGCCACCTACACTACACCCGAAGTAAATGCCACTTTGTACCATACATTAGTTAGAAATATTTTGTACTTGAATAATACCCATCCCGATATAATATTTGACGTATTGGAATAATCAAAACCCATTCCAATACTTAGGATAAAATAATTTATCTTTTTGATTAATTTCCTAGGTACTACAATAGCTAGTTTGCACCCAATTCCATTTTCGTGGTCAAACTTGCCAAAATCGACTCCTGGGGTGCTTTGGAAAGATTCTGGATAAGATTATTCCAACTAATAGATTTCCCAGTTTAGTAAGTGTGCATTCCTTCCTTATCCACAGTTTCCATCTTTTTTGCAGTTTTAAGGCAAAAGCTAAAGCTAGTTTTAAGGTATACTGCCTTGTTTTTTGCAACAACTCATGTTCCTTCTTTTCATTGTCTAAATGAATGGTAAATTCCACTTTCCATAACTCATCAATTTTACCTACTCATTTAGAAAAATTGTGAGCATCTTGACTGGTTTTGAAAGTGCTTTATGCACCTATGGGGTATTTTGACTAGTTTAGTAAGCCTACTTTTGTACTGATTTGAATAGCATCTTTTAGATTTCGAATACTTGGAGTATCTACATGATGAGAATCCTATATATATTTCATGATGGCTGGTGTAAATTAATATCAACAACAATTTGTGCTACTCAACATTGTCGGTCTCATTTTGAGTGTTTCTTGCATAGTTTTCAAGCAATTTTATGAGTTCAATTGATCTAAGCTTGGTATTAATTTCCACATGGTATCATAGCCTTCGTAGCTCGATTGTTATCCTCTTCTAATTTCTTTTGTATGGTCGACATCACTCACTGGGAGCACATTATGTATGTTCAAGGGCGCAGTTGTCGAAGAATGGATCAATCTCACCAAATCATCTTGACTCCATTCAACTATTTTGAATGGAAGGAGAGTATGGAGATTCTAATGAGGAGTAAAATCCTCTATAGATTGACGATGGCAACTGAATCTGAGCATAATTCAACATCAAAGAATATTAAATGGCATAATAGGAGAGATGAGGCGTATGGTCTCTTATGTCTCAGCATTTCTAGAGACCTGCTATTTCATCTTGCTGGATTGTTATTTCCAAATGAAGTATGGGTAAAGATTGAAAATTTATTTGGGAAGAAATATAATATGAGGGGTCATCAACTAGAGAATGAGTTGATTTCACTGAGTCTAAGCATATTTGAATCCTTACAAGTCTACTTCTCTAAATTCAAATCTCTGGTTTTGCAGCTAAAATAGTGTGGTATTGATAAAGAAGATGAAAAACTTGTCTTGGCCATCCTTTCGAAGCTTGGCCTTGACTACTCAGTATTTTTTTCGACCTTCCATTGCATCAAGTTGAAAATTCGAAATTGGAAGATGCCTTCACTAGTAGATTTCATGGACTCCTTGACTCGGGAGCAATACAAATTTGTCTTGATGGGCACCATCAAACCTTCCAAAGATCAATATTTGGTTGTTGGAGATTCCAAGGTTGATTCCAAAGGTAAGAATAAGGATAAGAAGCCTCCATATCAAAAAGGAGACAAATCCAAGTCTCATGAGGATTCCTTAAACTCCAAGAAGAATAACTTTCAAAATAAGAAAGGTAAAGGTGAAGGAAGAAACTGCACATATTGTGGTAAGGGATTTCATCCTGAGAGCTCTTGCATGAAGAAGCAGATTGATCTGTTGAATCAAATTCTAGAGAAGAACAACATATCCCTTCCTAATGGCGCAAAGAAGAAGGAAATAGGATCCAGTTTCGAAGACAATGAGAGATTTCATTCCCTGGTTGCAAGCATTGTAAGATCTCCTTCCTTTATCATCGATTCTGGAGCTTCTAGGAACATGGTTTCAACAAAGGAGGTCTTCTCATCTCTTGATGATTTGAAAGGTACAAATACTTTTTTGGGAGAAAACTCAGAAACTGAAAGTAAGGGTAAAGGTAGCATTGGTTTTGACCATGGTTTCTTCAATATTGTCTTGTATGTCCTAGGTCTTCCTGCTAATATCTTGTCAGTCTGCCAGGTGACCCACACTGGGTCTCCTAAGAAGGTTGTTTTCTCTCCCAATGAAGTTGAAATCTCTGATATTGTGAATGGTAGAGTCATTGCTAAAGGTTTTGTGGATCATAGTTAGAAAGTGTAAAGGTTCTCACACTTCATTCCTTTCTCTAACCCCTATGCTCTACTCACCCATGCAAATGAAGCAAGTAATCTTTGACATGAGAGGTTTGGTCATTTAAATTACAAATATATTTCAGATTTGTGTAAAAAATACATGGTTTCAGGGCTTCCAAAGATAAATTTTTCCAAAGGATTCTGTAACACCCAGGTTTTGACCCCATGGTATTAAAATTGTACATGATGTATATATTGTATTTAAATCATGGCAAGGATCTCAAGGCCAAGGCCCTGCCATTGATTTGGTGTTTTGTGTATCGGTGATCAAGGATTGATGCCGATGGTTCTAAGTGTTGATTCGAGAACCTTACATTTTGAATTCATCATGTAAATACACAATTTAATAAAATACCACAACTAGCTATGCATTGCAACGTGAGAGATGGGGACATGATTTCACAAGGAATAGGGTGGGGAGTTGTCCAAACCCCTGAGCCAATAGGGTGAGACTAGATGTCAATGGGGAAACCCATAAACCCTCAGCTACCTTTTTGTCCTCTGCACTCAATCATTCAATTATTCCAAAATTTGGTTGAGGTAGTTAATACCTTGGGAAGAGCAAGGCATGACAATCGATTTCGTGACTAAGCCAACCTGCAGTCTGAGAAATTTAGCAGTCTAGGGAAGTCGTATTCTTGCTTCTGCAGCAAGTAATCACGTGGATGTGTGTCATTCCATACTTTACCTCAGTCACGAGAATGTTTTTTTGTTGTTCTTCGTGGAGGGGGGATTCATTCGTTCGTGTGTTGTTTAGTGTGGTTATGCATGCATTATTCATGATTATTATGTGATCGACTATCCTGAGTCATGGAAGTGTTTTTCTGTAGTATTTCTCTGAGTTATAGAGTGGTATGGAACCCTGGTCTCTTTTGTGCAAGTGAAACCTTATTTCTCATCTGTTACAGAGTGGTATGCAAACCTGGTTGTCTGTGTTATAGAGTGGTATGAAAACCTGGTTGTATTTGTTACATAGTGGAGCCTGTGTTGTTGTGTCTCTGTGTGGTTTGCTGTGATGTACACCCTGGTTTGGGTCCGAACTGTATGCAAGACATAGGAGCAGAAGAGACGTTGAATGGGATTGATAAACCTAGTGCAGAGAGGAACCTCACAAAAGGATAAGAGTGGCTGGTGAATCTTCTATGCACACCATAAAGAGCACTTGAAGGGAAGGAATAGCCCGAGGGACTGTGGAGCAGAGAAGGGGATGCTACCTTGTGTTGGGTGTGTAGGTATTGTGGATGCCAGACCAGATATATCTTATGGAGGTGTTCCTATCTCTTGAATGATCCACTAGCTTAGCCATTCTTCCTTTCCAGTGCCTTAGCAACCTGATAAACCCAAAGGTCAATTGGCTTGGCTAACAGCCCGATAAACCCAATTGGATATTGTCTTGGCTGGGCAGCCTGAAAAACCCAATCGTATATTGGCTTGGTTGAGCATCCAGATAAACTCAACTGTTAGTTGTCTTGGTTGTCTTGTTGTGCATTTTTCCATGTGTGATCCTTGGCTGGACAGCCTGATAAACCCAACTATTAGCTGGCTTGGCTGAGAATCCTGATAAACCGAGTAGTGAGATGGCTTGGCTGAGTAGCCTGATAAACCCATCTATTGGCTTGGTTAGTCCTTTATGTGAATGTTGGCTTGACTGTGTACAGTCTGATAAACCCAATTGTTTGTTGGCTTGGATAAGTAGCCTGAAAAACATAGTGGTGTTTTGGCTTGTTTCCTGCGGCCTGATAAACCCAATTTTGTATTGGCTTGGCTGGGCAGTCTGATAAACCCAACTGTAGGTTGGCTTGACTATGTTGATGTGTTTTGCCTATGTGTGAGCCTGATGTTCCTTGGTTCCTTGTGGAAATCATGGCCAGATCAGGGTTGGTAGTGGTGTTGAGAGATTGATGAACACACTAGCCTATGGTTGGGTGGAACGTTGCAATGACATAGCTAGTTGCGAGACGGCTTCATCTTCAAGATAAGTATACTCTAGTTATTCTTATTTCTGCAATGTATTGCTTATGAATATACTGATTTTGTTGAATGCTTATTAAATATTTAAGTAGGGTTATTCTTGCTAAATGTCCCTACATTTGAATTTGTATATTCCTTGTGTTTTTCCACTGCATTTTGCTTAACATTCATGGAGGCTAGAAGCCTGGTTACAGAGTCAGAATGCATCTAACTTAAGTGTTTCCGCACCTCGGAATCCGCCTGTGGAAGGAGAAAGGTGGGAGGTGGAAAAGAGAAAAAGAACAGGGCAGAGTGCTGGTTTTCCACACCCCAGAATACTCCTACGGAAGGTGGAAGTGGAAAAGAGTAAAAAATTCTAAGGTAAAGTGTATATTTTCACACGTTGGAGTCCTACTGTGGAAGGAGGAAGGAAAGAGGCAGAAATCGAGAAACAGAAAGAGAAATGAGACCAAGTGTTTGGTTTCTGTGATCTGAATTCTGCCTGTGGAAAGCGGAAGGTGAACAAATAGAGTTATCTTTTGTTAAGTTTTTTATTCCCGAAGTCTGCAGTGAAAGGCGAAAAGGAGGAAGGTGGAAGGAAAAATGTGGTTAAATGATTTCGTCGAATTTTGAGTTTTCAATTCCTGAAATCCGCAACAGAAGGTGGAAAGGCGGAATGCAGAAGGCAGAAAGTGGTTAAATTATTCCGTCAAAATTAAGTTTCTGATTCTCGAAGTCCACAGAAGAAGGGCGGAAGGAGGAATGCGGAAGGCAAAATGTGGTCAAATGATCCCATCAAAAATTAAGTTTCTAATTATCGAGGCATGTAATGGAAGGCAGAAGGTCGGAAGTTGGAAAGCAGGAAAATAAAAGATTAAGTAGTTGTTTCGCATATTTCTGTATCCCGAAGTCGGCTCGTGGAGGGCAAAAATTTGGATGTCAGAATGTGGATTGTGGAAAGGTCGGGTTCTGTGCGAAAATGAAATTTTTGGTTACAGAGTGGATCTGTTGATGGCAAAACGATTGTTACAGTGGTGTTTGTGCTTAAGAATGAATTTTAAAGGATATTACATGATCCATGACTGTGTTAAAAGAGATAGTAAATATAATTTTTAAATTATTATGCATATTAGTCAGGTGTATGGGCACCGGGTTCATGGACATCGAGCTATTAGAGCAGTAATAGAGTAGTGGGGATGATACATTGTGGTATCAAAGAAGGATTAGCAGTTGCATTCTCCTCCAAGGCGGGAGGGGACATGATAGAGTTTGTCAAGGTTGGATTCTAGGAAAACACCCAGAGCATAAGTATGAGAGAGTCATTCATGAGAAACCTGAGAACCTCTTGAGCTCATCCATAATGACATTGTTTGTCACATACCCCAATTTTGCAAAAACAATTTTATATTATTTGATATTATTGAGGACAATATGTTAATTTTTATGCTAAGTTGTAATTGATGACTTAGCGGGGTCAAGGATATTTAATGTAAATTTTGAATATTTTATTATAAATAAATAAATGAGGAGACAACAACTTAGGAGAGCTGTTAAAAGAGTGTTTACTGGTCAAATTGGTGGAGGAGACTGGGTGGAGAGCAAACTGACATGTGGCAGCATCCTCAAACCACTTACAACTGTTGCAGGTGGCAACCTACCTACATTTGGGGTCATGATTCCCCAAGAAAGTGGAATCAGAGCAGGTGGCTCAATTAATGAAAAACTGAACCAAAAGACCTAGGCAATCTTTATAAAAAAATCCCATTGAAGAGAGTTGAGGCTGCTCATTCTAGAGAAGTGATCAGTCAGGTTGAATGAATGTACTTCAGATAAATTCAATGGAAGGAAAATCTAGAAAGTGTTTGAGGGGATAATTGCTGATTGATCTAGTTGCAGCTTTTAAGCTGAAGATCATACTACTGAGAGCAGAGTGTTTACTGAGATATTGAACTAGTCAGTTGACAAAGGGTTCTATTTTTTGCACTCTCCACCAGTTCTTAGCAAAAAAAAATACCAAGAACAGGCTCGAGGGTCCTGAGGAAGCGTTGTTTGAGCGCTCTCCAGGAGTTTGGTAGGGAGGAACGGCCTCCTAAAGCTGTTGTCGTCTGTCCTCAACAGGTTCTATGTTATTTTATTTTACGGTGTTAGTTAATTAAATCTTAGTTTGACTGGTGTATGAATGTTAAAATTTAGTTTGTGAAATGTTAGAATTAGTATTCTTATTAGATTGTTAAAGAAATGAAATTGATTTAGAAAATAATGTGTTAGAATGAAAATAAATTTCTAGACTATGTTTTTCCACACCTGGATACCAGGTCGTACTCTAGCACACCTAGAATGCTTTAAGTAGATGAAAGAAATTTATAAGAGATTGAAAATAGTAGATAGGCTTGTGTATCTGTAGATAGCAGAGTAATTTATTCAATGTGTAAATTATTATGTAAAGAACAGTGTTATGGTTATTTATGTTTACTGTTTAACTAAGTATAACTAAGTAAAAACGTTGGAAAAGAAATAGTAGACTACGCTAGAGTATACTGATATAAATAAAGCTTATAGAATATACAGATGGGTATATAACAAGGTAATAACCACACAGTGTATCCTTTAAAAAAATATATATATTATCTTAAACTATTATTTAGTGTAAAACAGAACAGAGTTATGTTACAAACCATCTATTTTAAAAAGTAAACAGAGATTACAGAGTTATTATTATAATCTTTACAAGTTCTGAATAATTTCTAAGTTACAGAACAATAATCAAATTCAAATGTAATTGTAAACATAATATATAATAAAACTAATAAAATACTTAATCATGAATTAATTATAATTACCAGATAGTTATATAACCTGTACAAGATAAACCTGAGGGTCAAAACCCTAGATTTTCTTTAATCTTGCATAAACTAATTTATAAAAGTTTTAAACCTATACTATGATAACTAAGTAAACAAATTAACAAGAATACTATAAAATATGCATTGGATTGGTTACAATCTTATCTCAAGAACTTATAGTATATTATAAACTCTCTTTTTTTTAAATACTTCATAAACAGATTAAATAACATCAATACTCTTGTAATAACAAAATAGAAGTAAACAGAAACCATTGATACATCTATACAAGGGTTCTCTCTCAGTAAACCCTAGCTAATCCATCCTAACTGATAATTATAAATTTATAAATTTTACTTTACGACTAAGCTACAATTTTCACAATAACTTAATTTATTTACAAGAGAAATCCTTAACAGTAATTCTACATCACTGATAGTGAAGAAAAACAACCTCAATTATAGTAATATATTTTATAAGATAAAGTATAAATAACAGAGTATTCGAAACAAAGGTAATTTAAAAACCATGAGAACAGGAAGAACCTCCATACTTTAAGAAACAAAGCATGATATTACTTAGCCAAAGGGGCTATAAATCCTTTTTGAAAGTCAAGAAAAGCTACATACAAGTCACAGCATAGAAGCCGGAGCTACCCTGAAACAGGAAATGGTTTTAACAATAAAAACTAAGTATTAACTGAAGCTAAATATCTAAACAATGGAGGAACCGAAGCCGTGCTTCCTTTTCAATTGAAAACCCTTTTTCCCTTAACCATTGCAAGCAGGGAGATGCCACGTTTTAACCAGGGCTTACCCATATGGTCTTGAAGTCAATCCAACGTTGGAGAGGATTCTTCCAAGCTTAAAGACAAACTATAACCTACAAGCGAAGAACGAAGAATATAATTAGAAACTGTGTATTCTATTACTATAACTGTAACTTGAAATTTATTAATAAAAGTATGGTAAAATTTATACCTGAAGGCAAGAAAACTGGAGCCGAGGAGGTAATCAAACTAGAACGACAACTGCACTTCGGAAAATTGAACCCTCGTGCCCAACCTGCGACAGAGGTAGCGAGGTACTTAACCAAGGCTTACCCATATGGTCTTGAAGTCAATCCAACGTTGGAGAGGATTATTCCAAGCTTAAAGACAAACTATAACCTACAAGCGAAGAATGAAGAATATAATTAGAAACTGTGTATTCTATTACTATAACTGTAACTTGAAATTTATTAATAAAAGTATGGTAAAATTTATACCTGAAGGCAAGAAAACTGGAGCCGAGGAGGTAATCAAACTAGAACGACAACTGCACTTCGGAAAATTGAACCCTCGTGCCCAACCTGCGACAGAGGTAGCGAGGTACTTAACCAAGGCTTACCCGTATGGTCTTGAAGTCAATCCAACGTTGGAGAGGATTCTTCCAAGCTTAAAGACAAACTATAACCTACAAGTGAAGAACGAAGAATATAATTAGAAACTGTTTATTCTATTACTATAACTGTAACTTGAAATTTATTAATAAAAGTATGGTAAAATTTATACCTGAAGGCAATAAAACTGGAGCCGAGGAGGTAATCAAACCAAAACGAGAACTGCACTTTGGAAAATTGAACCCTCGTGCCCAACCTGCGACAGAGGTAGTGAGGTACTTATTATAGTTTACACCGATGAAAGAGCAAACCATGAGCAGAGACAGGGGTAACACTACACCCAGCCCTCTAAACAACTGGAAGAGATAAGTAAACCACCCTCACGGTGTTCCTAATCTTCCAGAATGAAACAACGATTACAAACTAGTGAACTCTTAAACTCTGCACAATGATAGAGTACTAAACTACAGACTTAAGGTTTGTCACATGCTGAACCTGCGAGCCTCTCATGGCCGCAATGAAAACCAGATAGTGCAGAGCCAAAACCCTTGACGGAAATGAGGAGGGTAGGATTTCCTTTGGAGTTTATAAATCGAACTTTGCATGGTGGAGGCTGCTCCATGTGCCCTCTAAATTAGTCAGTCAGCAGTGGGTCGAATGGTATAGTTTATACTGCATTGTCGGGAAACCAAATTATTGCCAATAATTTAACTGGTGACTACAATAATAATGTTTATGTATTGACGTCGTATCTTTTCCAATTATGTTAACATTCCAATCAACCTTTCGGTGAAGTCAACTATTCATTATATCCCATAGTATGTTTATTAATAAATCATTCTTATCATTTTCTTCTCATTATCACTATATTCATTCAATGGTGGAATCGTATATAAACTATTATCAGTTGCATTGGATAACATTAAGATCCATTATTGATAAAAGTATGTAAGTGGAAAATCAATACTGGAGTTATACTTTTGACCTTTGTCACTAACATTCCTAATGAGTCTTCTTACAAACTTTTTTATTAAATAAAAACAATGCTATGTTTAAGTTAGGGTTATGTAAAAAAAATCTGATAAGGGCATTATCCTAGATCCACTTTTAATAAGTAAAAAGATAGGGAGTACCTCCTACACAAGCATGACTCTACAATTGTTGTAAGTCGGCGGTAATATAAACAACGTTATGGTGGAAAGAATCCTTGGAAGTTAGTAATCTTTTCTATTTCCATAAAGGACCCAACTCATCTTAAACCAAACCAATATTTAGATCACACTTGGTATTTTACAAGGTGGTAAGACTATTTAAAGTTAAAGATAAAAATACTAGTAGTATAATAAGTGATATGATAATGAAATTTTACTACATTACTTGTGATATGATGAACTTGGAAGGACAAAATTTAAGCCCAATGACTTTTTATGCAAGTAGATATTTATAACTGTAACTGATAATTCATCTCTACTAGGGCAGAATCAAAAGTAGAGCTAAGGGTTCTATTGTAATCTTTGCTTTGAAGGCCTTAGATTTATTTTTCATGCTTATAATCAGTGTTCAAGATATTAGAAAATAGCAATGGTAAGAAACTATTGTTTCTATAAAAGTGTCGTTATATTGAATCATGAGATCTATGTAGAACTTGTAAGTAACTTAGCTTATAGCTGGAAAGAAAAATATCTGAAGTAGAATTCATGCTGGTGAAAGACATATAGTATGACAAGGATATTGGTCGTTATGACATAAACGTAAAATATTGTCATAGTTGCAAAACAAGTAAAGAAAAGTTACTTTACCTCGTAGTATCCTTGAACTCTATTAAGCAAAATTTACTCTAGCATTTTATATATGCTAAAGAAGTACATCTGGGATTAACGCTTTAATAAAATCCTACTTGTTCAAAATTTACCTGTTGAACCTGTAAGATCCAGAAATCCAGCTGAGTTAGCAATTGCTAAGTAAGCCCCAGTTTAAAACATAACTTCTCACCTACTTGACAAAATCAAATCATCAATACAGCTAGAAGTAACTGAATGCAGGTCATATACCTAACATATCAAAATTAAAGTGGTATTAATTTTTATGTGTTTGAAGTTAATCACTACTTTTGTTAATTGTTTCATTTTTCCGCTAGCCGCTAGTAGTTATCAAACTGCGACTATAGACAATTTATGTTACATTAAATAATTTTAATTTTTGTGAAAATTTGGGGTTTTAACATTGTTGGTCCCTTCCCTCATATGTCCATGAGTCAATCCAAGTATTTGTTAACCTTTATAGATGAATTTTCCATGTACTGTTGGGTTTACTTCCTTAAACTCAAGTATGAAGTTTTTTACCACTTCAAGGTTTTTAGAGCCTTGGTTGAGAACCAGTATGGGAGGAAAATCAAGATCCTCGGATCTGATAATGGTGGTGAATATTTCTATTCTGATTTCATTACATATTTTGAAGATGTAGGTATCTAGATGCAACACTCTATTCCTTACACACCTCAGCATAATGGCATTGTTGAGAGGAAGAATAGAAGCCTCAAGGAGATGGCTACTTATATGATGGAATCTAAGACTTTTCCGCCAAAGTTTTGGGATGAAGCTATAAATTGTGCATCCTATATCCAAAATAGGGTGCCTCACAAGGAACTTTATGGAGTTCCTCCATTCGAAGCTTGGAGCGGACACAAGCCTGATGTGTCTCATTTCAGGGTTTTTGGCTCAAGGGCATGGGCTAGAATTCCATTATATAAAAGGAGGGCTTTGGAACCCCAAAGTAAAGAGTTCTTATTTTTTGGTTATTTTGAATATTACAAAGGGTATAAGCTGATAAATATGAGCACTAAAAAATACTTCATTGAAAGGAGTGTTCAATTTGAAGAAGAGCCTATGGTAACAACAGAAATTGGATATTCCTCTTCACCACCTCCACCTTTGATTGTAAGTGCAAATACTAATGAAATTTATGGTTATGATATGTCTGATAATGATGATTAAATTTCACATCCTAACATCCCCACAAGGCCAAAGTGGGCATCAAATACCCTTAAAGAACCTTGGGAACTAGTTGGAAATCCTAGTGATTCTAGGAGGACTAGATCTCAATTCGAGAGTTCCCTTTCTGTCAAGGACCCTTTCTTTGTTGATAAGTGTTCTCTAATGATTGAATATGATCCACATATATATGAACAAGAATATTAAGACCCAATATTTCAAACATCCATGAAGGAGTAATTTCATTCGCTCCAAAAGAATGACACATGGTAACTAGTCATTCACCCCCCAGGGAGGAAGCTAGTCAAGTGTAAGTGGGTGTTCAAAAATAAATTTGCTACTGATGTCTCTCCTCTAAAGTATAAGGAAATTTTAGTGGCCAAGGGATTCTCCCAAGTCCAAGGCATTGAATACAATGATACCTTTGCTCCATTTGCAAAGATGGACTCCATAAGACTAGTTTTGGCCATTGCAGCTTCCAATTAGCAGTGGGAGGTACATCACATGGATGAAAGAGTGCCTTTCTACATGGAGATATGAAAAGAAGAAATATATATGCAAAAGCCATATTTTTTTGTGACTAATCCATATCTTGTGTGTAGGTTGAATAAATCATTGTATGGGCTAAAATAAGTTCCCAGAGATTGGTATGCCAAGCTTGATGGATTTTTGCTATCACTGAACTATTGTAGATGAAAGTCTGATCCAAATGTATATTTGAATCTAAATCATGTTTCTTTAATAATTATTGTATTATATGTGTATGGCCTTCTGATCATAGGAAGTTCCAATAAATAAATTTCATCTTTGAAGAGTGCAATGAACCATGCCTTCTGTATGACTGATTTGGGATTGTTAAGCCAATTTTTGGGGCTTGAAATTTTACAATCAGATATTGGAATCAAGGTACATCAGTCCAAGTATCCTTCAGATATGTTGAAAAATTTCAGGATGAAGGATTTCAAGCCAAGAAGGACTCCTTTCCTTTCAAGAGTTGATCTTGACGAAGCACAGTCAACTCCATTGGTAAGCAACACCCTATATATGCATTTGGTTGGTCGTCTTCTTTATTTGACTCATACTCTACCTGATATATATTATGTAGTGAGTGTAGCTTCTAGATACATGGTAGGCCTCATGACATCCATTGGAGGACATCAAAGACAATCCTAAACTTTGTACAAGGAACAAAAATTCATGGGATTCACTATGTTGCATAATCTAGCCTAGAGTTAGTTGGTTTTACTGACTCTGATTGGGAAAGTGAAAACAGTGATAGAAAATCAAATTTTGGATATGTGCTTATGCCTGCATGTGGACCAATCAGTTGTTCAAGTAAGAAGCAAAGTGTGATTGCAGTTTCATCTACAGATGCATAATATAGAGGAGTTGTGAATGCAACTACTCAATGTTTGTGGTTGCAGGGAATACTTGGAGAGTTTGGGATCGAGTATGAGACTTCTATAGTCATAGATTGTGACAACCAAAGTACCATTCGAATCTCAACTGATCTGGTACTGAGGCAGCGAACCAACACATACAGATCCATATGCACTACATCAGAGGACTTGTGCATGATGGGGTCATTGATCTACTCTATTGCGCATCGTCTGAGCAAGTTGCAAACATATTCACCAAGGTGTTTTCTGAGAATACTTTCATAAATCCCAAATCACTGGTGGGGATAGTGATCATGTGGTGAATACTGATTGAAGACTACATTTCTTACAATTTTTTCATGTCCATGTTTTAGGGAGGATTCCCCCTTCGTGGTTTTTCCTCTTTCCTTGTTTTGTATGGACAAGCAGTATGTAAAGGGTGACTAAGCCTTGTTACTAGGCCCTATATTTATGATATTTTTATGATATTGTACATAAATTAAAGATTAAAATGGGGTGTTGGAATAATCAAAACCCATTCCAATACTTGGGATAAAATAATTAATCTTTTTTATTAATTTCCTAGGTACTACACTAGCTAGTTTGCACCCAATTCCATTTCTGGGGTCAAACTTGCCAAAACTGCCTTTTGGAGTGCCTTGGAAATTGGAAATATTATGGATAATATTTATCCAACTAAGATATTTCCTAGTTTATTAAGTGTGCATTCCTTCCTTAGCCATAGTTTCCAACTTCTCTGCAGTTTTAAGGAAAAACCTAAAGTTAATTTTAAGGTAGACTGCCTTGTTTGTTGCAACAACTCACCTTCCTTATTTTAATCATATAAAATCATGATAAATTCCACTTCCCATCATGTATCATCTATACCTACTCATTCATCAAATTCGTGAGCATCTTTACTGGTTTGGAAAGTGCTTTATGCACCTATGGGGGATTTTGACTAGTTTAGTAAGCCTACTTTTGTACTGATTCGAATAAAATATTTGATATTTTGAATCCTTGGAGTATCTACATTATAATAATCCTATATCTATTTAACAATGTATGGTGTAAATTAATATCAACAATAGTTTTTGTTACTCAACATATTCAGTCTCATTTTGAGTGTTTCTTGCATAGTTTTCAAGCAATTTTGTGAGTTCAATTGATCTAAGCTTGGGATTAGTTTCCACATGATGTTGGTATTATTTCTGCATATATAAAAACACCCCATTATATTCATTGGAAAGTATAAAAATGGATACTTCGGTATATCCAGGGTACATTTCAGTTTGGGATACATTACAACTCATGGGGCACTCCTTTGTTGGTTGGCTTCATTAATTCCAATTGGGATGGTTACCCTGATGATCGAAAGTATAATTTGGGTTATATTTTCAGTATAGGTTCTAAAACTTCCACTTTTTCATGTAAGAAACAATAATCTCTCACTCTTTTTTTAGCAGAAGAAAAGTATCGATCCATAGTTAATGAAATCTAATAAGATTTGTGGCTTCAACAAAATTTTACATTGTTTGGATTCCAACAACATCTGACTACCCTCTGCTATGAAAATTAAAATGAAATCAAGATTTCCAAAGATCCAGTTCAACTTCAATGAAACAAATTCATTGACCTATAGATTCACTTCATCGAAAAGATTATACAAGATCATGTTCTCAAAGTGCTATTTTCCCTACAAATGATTAATTTGAGGACATCTTTAGAAAGTATATCATTGAAGCAAAATTTTCTAAACTAAAATCAATGTTAGGAGTTCAATATTTTTTCATTAGGGGGGTATAGGATCTAATGCATAATTCCTTCTCTTATTGCATCACCCCTGTAAATCCTTCAATCATATCCCAAGTTATTCTTAAGGGGGTGGGTGTTAGGATATTTAGACACTGAGGATCTAGTTAAGATCGACTCGGTCTAAAATGTATTTAGGTAAAGCATGTTTATTTAGTATGCATCTGTATGAATTTTTACTTTTGTAAACCAACAATCATGATATGTTCTAGACATAGATTGCTCCAATGCTTCACCTTCACCTTGATCCCAATACATATTAATTTGTGGTTTAACACCTAATTGGTCAGTTATATCTATTTAAAGAGCATGGAGGTCCATGTGCTTGATGATCAATTGTGAGAAAATCATATGTAAAATATTTCCATTTTGCACTAATATATTCTCTCATGTAGCTATTTAGTTGAGGTCATACGTTATTTCCCTCTCCGGTGGTTTTAATCATGTAAAACATCGGTGTCTTAATCTATGATATGTTTGTGTGAGAGGTTTCTTAAGGTGTTTGACCTGTGTAGAAATACCCTTTTTAGTCCAACAGTCCTCTATATACCACAAAATTTCATCATCATTTATTGGTTTTAAAGTGTGTTCCCAAGTTCATAACTATGTGCACTAGAATATACAGGATCCATCTAGAAAATGAGAGTGTACAATTTGACATGCATGATCTTGAAACTAAGAAGGAAAATTATCAATATCAAAGTAAACACATGAAATATAAATACATGATCATGAAATATGACTTCAAAAATTATAAATATCAATGAAACCCCTACTTTTGGGGAGGAATACAAAAATCATGGGCATAACTTTAAAATATAATATAAATGATGTCATGGGTTGTTGAATAATATTTAAATGAATGGGCAGGTCATTTCATTAACATTGCATCTCTAGAGAACAAGGATTAAGCTATAAGTTTTAAAGAGGGTCTCATTTGGAGGAATTGTAATAGTTACCTCTTTAATATTTTTCTGCGAGGAAGGAAGGAATCAAGTTGGACCCAAAGTAGACTCTACAACTAGTTTCAAGGTTTCAATTCATTACTTCTTTAGTGATTGAGTGCATTGATAAATAATGAACTATGACTTTGTCAAATAGGATCAATTTTGGATAATATTATAGATCTGTAAATTAGAAAAAAATAAACTTTTCTAAAGGGTGGATTCTTGAAGTAAAATCCATAGGCTTAGTGTCCTTTATCTTTGTATAGGGAGCGATTATGTTGATGTAATTTATCCTTCCATTTTTTTCTTTCTTTTTGGTAAATTAATTATTACATGAAGTGTTGCAACTAGAGGTTGTTCATGGATTTGTCTTACTCTATGTGGTGTGATCCCCCTAGTGATGTAATGCGAGTCTAAGGGTCCATTAGAGTACTTAATATTATGGTAGTTATGTTGTCCATCGAATGTATTGTAGACTAGGTCCAATATGTTAGTTTTGTTGGTTTTTTTTTTTTATGAAATGCACATATCTAGGAAACCCATTAAACACTTCCCATGATTTTGAGGATAGTACCAAAGTTAAATCATATTTTTCATAAGCTTGAGTATTTTTTAACAAACATATCAAGGTCATTACAAAGTCCAAACCCTATTTATACACTAGGAGAATTCATAATTTTGAATCTTTCATTTTCATAGAGATATTCACAAGATTTTCTAAGGCGACTTTTTCTAAGGGAGTTTTTTAAGAAGATTTTTTTCTAAGGAATTTTTTTAAGGAGATTTTTTTCTAACGAACTTTCTTAAGGATATTTTTTTCTAACAAAATTTTTTAAGGATATTTTTTCTCAATTGCTCAAAGTCAAAATTTCTTAAGGTGTTCTCTCAAAGATAATTTTTCTTATGGTGTTTTCTCTATGTCTCTAAGACTCTAGGATTTTTGTTAAGATGAAATTTTTCTCAAAGACTATTTTTTTCTCACACAATTAAAAGACAATTTTTCCTTCAGAGCCTTAGACGTTTTCTCAAAGGCTCTAAAGGAATTTTTCTAAGGTGATTTTTTTCTCAATGACTTATTTTTTAAGTGAAAGGCTCAAAGGAAATTTCTCTTAAAGTGTTTTCTCAAAGGCTCAAAGACTATGAAGGACATTTTTAAGGTGATTTTTTTCTCAAATACTATTTTTAGTAAGTCAAAATCTCAAAGGAAACTTCTCTTAAGGTGTCTTATCAAAATATCAAAGACTCTAAGGGACTTTTTTTAAGGTGTTCTTTTTTGTCAAATAATTTTTTTTAACAGAAACTGGATATAGCTATTATATTAAAAAGGTTGTGCACAACCATCCATAAACAAAAAAAGGTCCACGGTATGGTTGTTAAAACTCCCTAAGGAAGAATACCTATTACATAAGCTTCTATATACTTTCAAAATTTCCCAACAGACTTCCAATCCTTTTCCAATAAATGGGTGGAGTATATTTGAACAAGAGGAAGACACAAAAAATTGTAGAAAAACATACAAAACAACCACAATTGCCTATCGTCTGCTCTATACTCTCCTAAGAGCCACAATTGTCAATACATGCAAAAGGTTTACTGAAAGAAAGTGACTAAAAGGACTGGATGAAGGGAAGTTCATTGTTTTCCTCCCTCTACACTGAAATTAATTCTAGATGCCCTCGCATTCCCAATTCCTCCATCATCATATAATTAAACTAACCCAATTCCTCCACTGACATATTTCTCATCGCATCCAACATAACACCATTAATTTCAAGTGTGAAAACCTACTCAATTGATGGGGAAGAGACTACAGATTTAGGGAACTTAATGATGAAGAAGCATGCCTCTATCCTTTCCAGCTGAGAGGATTCTACGTCGACGTGCGTGGAGCCAAGTGTTTGACACAAAGGGGGTAATGAGGAAGTGTATATAGAGGGGATGGGGCACACCCACGTCATAATCCAAACTTGATTCTGAAATGTCATTTTAAAACTATAAGAAGACTTTATTCTCTTATTTAGGGAACACATTTACTAACCATAGAGTTGTTGGCATAAACAACCAAGATGTGCTTGTTTCTAGCACCTTTGTTGGATAGCTTATCAACTATCATGTTGTTTTCTATTTTCACATGATAAAAATGTATCAAAGGAAGCTTGTTGAGATACGATACACACTCGTAAATCCTTTTACAATTTGAGGTACATGTTGTGTACCCTTGGCACATATTCTAAATCACCTTATTGGAGTTCCCATTTACAATCAGATGAGGAATATTTAATGTCGAGACTATTTCTAGGCCATGAAGGAGAGCCAACCACTTTGCTTAATTATTGGTTTTACTTCAAATAACCCATGTAAAAGAATTAATTGTTTTTCCTCCTAGATAAAAATGATCCCTCCTGTATTTGCCACCCCTGTGTTACCTTTTGAGGCCCCATCAAAGAAGAGAGCATAACAAAAAAAAATTCCCCACCAATCAGTGAATTCATGTTTTCCTAATTTCATATTTTGTAGAGTCTTTGGAATGGCTCGTAGAAAAGGATTTGGACTAAAGTGAGCTCTCATGCAGAATTTATTTCACCCAACTAGACTCTCTAAACAAAAGGGGTTATGAAATTGAAAGGGACAAGCCTATTGAGTACAATATTCCTGCCACTAAATTTGTGGCTTTATAAGCTACCCTGCCATAATCAGTTGACTTACCTTCAAAAATCACTTTGTTTCTGGCTAAACATACTTTCCAACATATATTTTTAGGAAGGGTGTTCTAGATTATTTTGAAGGGTTGGATTCTTCTGCAGAGATATAGGATAGAATATTTTCCACTTTTGGATAAGCTCCTGTACTTACCCAAGAAAGAAAAAATTTCCGCATAAATTCCGATCACTTTCCCCCAAACCTTTTGAGAAAATTTGCAATCAAGAAAGAGATGTCGAACATCCTCCTTATATGGCATGCAAAGGAAACACCTAGAAGGGTCTTTAATTCATCTTTTCTTTAGATTCTCAAACATTCTAAGAATCTTGTCGTGTGTTAACATCCAGGAAAAAACATTCATTTTCAAAAGGAAATCAACATTCCAAACTTTTTCCCACATGTTCGGAAAGGGATTATGGGTAAGAGTATCCAATATTTTCCTCAATCCTTATTTTACAATGTAATATCCCTTGGAACCCATCCTCTGCGGTCTTTATCCCTTTTATGTATAGGATCCTTCATGTACAAGAAGGAGACAAAGGAGATGAATAGGCGTAGGCATATTTTTCCAACTTTTCCAAAATCCATTGCTTTCTCATTCGGATTTGTTGTAAAGGAGGTTGTAATCATTCTCTAAAAGCCAATTACGAATATTTATAAGTGTCGTAATTGTTCCTAGAGGAGGTTTCCCGAGAATGTTATCTGCCTTATATTAATTATTTTCCAATTACCTGAGATCCAATGTAGGGAGTCTCTTATCTGTCCTTTTGAACATTTGCAGGGTTCCTATATTGGAGACCACTTGCTTGTCAAACCTATGTTTAGACTTCTCATTTGTGGATTATTTATGTATCTTTTCCTTAGGGATTCCTTCCACCATTCGGTTTTCCCAGAGATCATCCTCCAAATCAATCTAGCTCCCATTGAAATTTTCATTTTCCTCGGATCTCTTAAGCCAAGCCCCACCTTCGCCTTTGAAGTTTTAACAATATTCCATTCACCAAGTGAATATTTTTAGTGGATATATTCCCCCCTTTCTAGAGAAACTTCCTAAACTCTTGATTTATGTTATTAATTACACCAATATGAGATAAAATAAAGGAGATGAAGTATAAAGGATAGGAAGAGAGAACAAACTTGATGAGGGTAAGTTTTCCTGCTAAATTCAACCACCTCATTCCCCAATACTGGATATTGTATTTTAACTTTTGAACTATGGGTTTCCAATTTTCTAAATTGAGTCTTTTCAAGGTGACAGGAACTCCCAGATATTTAAAATATGATCATTTCATTTTAACTTTGAAACTAAGGACTTGGGAGATGTCATTTAGAACCATAGGATTGCAGTTCCTCCCATAGAGGTAGCTTTTAGCTGAGTTTTACAGTGCTCGTGAATTCTTTAGGAAGAGGTCAAGCATATTCTTAAATATTTTGGCTATTTGGACTACGACGCTGCCAAGAAGGATATTGTCATCAGAAAATTGTGCATGATTCACCAGTTGAAATCCTCTAGCAATAATGATATAAGTAAGGCTACCCTCTAATAATAACATATTGATATTTACGGTCACAGAATATACTACTGTAATAAAGAGGAAATGGGAAAGAGGACAAGGATGTCTAAGGCCACAAGAAATACTGAAAAAATATGTGGGACGTCCATTTATTAGGGGAGCTATCTAAGGGTGACCAATACAGGATTTAACCAATGTAATAAAGGAAATGGAGAATCCAAACTTACCTAAAACTAGATAAATAAACTCATGGTAAACTCTATCGAAGGCATTGACTAGGTCTAGCATTATGGCCATTCCAGCTTCTCTTCTTATTTGATTTGAATGGATTACCTCTTGTACCAATAAAATGTTGTAAAAAATATGCCTTCCTACATTCAAAACTCCCTGATTAGCAGATGTAATCTTAGGAATGACCTTTTTTATCCTAAGGGACATGATTTCCGTTAGGATTTTGTAGTAGTTGCAAAGTGTAATGGGCTTGAATCTTCTTATGGAAGACGTATTTTGTTATGTGGGAACAAGAGCAATGAATGACGAGTTGGTGGAAACTCAAATTTTATCTCCATCCTTTGTCCAGTTGTGGCATTATAATGAGCTCCTTTTTAATATGTTCCAACATCTTCTATAAAAACTTATAGGAAATTCATCAAGCCTTGGAGATTTATCAAGGTGAAGGGACCAAACGCCTTTGAAAGTTTCCTCTTCATAACTTGGAAGACATAAGAGGTTATTTTATTCCTCTGAAAGGAGGGAGGGGATTTCATCGCACATTTTTTCCATCTCTCTGGTGTCAACCTCTTCATCCTCACTATAAATATTCTCAAAGAAAGTTTGTATTTCCTCCTTTATTTCATTTGATCTGAGATCATTTCACAATTTTCTTTACATAATTCCAAAATGGTATTTTTCATCTATTTATCCTTGCATTGATTATAAAATAACTTGGTGTTCATGTCCCCTCCTTTTAACCAGATACTACTTGAGTGTAATCACCACTCCTCTTCCTCCTTCCTTGCCAAATCTTGAATTTTCCTGTCTAGTTCTTTTTCTTTGATCAAAATTTCTTGTGTCATTGGAATAGGCTCCATATATCCATGCAATTGTTCTTGATATGCTTGAACTTCTCTACTTTCTGCACTTGGGTCTTTAAATTTGTTGGAGACCCATCGCTTAAGAGCCATATTTGCGTTTTTCAGTTTGGTTTCCCAAATGTAGCTAGGAGATCAAACTACAAAGGAGTTCCAAGAATATTTAATGACATCTTGCATACCCTCTGATTTCATCCATACTGGTTAAATCTAAAGGGGATTGGGCCTATATTCCTAATATTTGAAAAGAAAATATCTATGGGATTATGATCTGAGACAATAGAGGCCAAAAAAAAATTAGGACTAGAAGGATTTATTAAGAAGAAACTACTTACCAAGAACATGTATACTCTCACTACACTGTGACCTAGCCCCAAGTGTTTGTTGTTCCAATTGTATTTCCCCCTTTTTAGCTTGATATCAATTAGGTTTCAATTGACCAAGATATCCTCAAGAAACTCACCAAAAGGATTTCTTACCTTCGACCCTCCTCTTATCTTCTCAACAAAATGGTGGCATTGAATTCCCCGGCAATGATGCATGAACTATGCATCCTTGCTCCATGTAAAAGTTCTAGAGAGTTTAAAAACCCTTCCTTAAACCCAAACTGTGTAGGCACATACACATTTCCCACACGAATTACATCTTTTCTAACTAGATAATCTAACTACACAAAAAGACAATTTTGATTCTTTGAGGAATATATGAAGTTATATTGATTATTGTCCCAAGAAGTTAAAATTCCACCTAGTGCTCCTATGGCATTGATTTCATTGCCTTCTCCATTCATCCATATCTTGTTCATCATATTTTTGCTATCATCTTCTTGCATTTTTGTCTCTTGGATCAAAATGATTGTATCGGATTCAGTTTTCCTCATTCTTTTAACTACTTCTACTTTTTTATTCCCACCTATCCCTCTACAATTCCAGGAGACTATTTTCATAATTTCTTTTGACATTGGGAGGTGGCTCTATCATTACTCTCCTCCCATATCCCTTGACTCTATTTTCTTCATGGAATTATTCTAATATCCTGGTACACGATGGATTTCTTACCCGCCGCCTTTTCTCGAGTTGTTTCCAGTTATCTTAGAGTTTTATTTGGTTTCCTTCCTTTCTTTGTTTGGGATTCTGCCTTGTCCTTCTTACTTTCTGAAGTTTCCTCCTAATTCACCGTGGATATAGAAATGGTTACAAATCATTTTATATTGTGTGATGGTTCATATCTAACCTCTATGTAGGCTTGTGAGGGAAGAGTTAGAACGCAGTTTTCTTCTTTCCCTACTTCAACCAAGCCTATCACTATTACTTGCTCTTTAACTTCCTCTTCCCCTTTCTCTTTAGGATCCTCCTACTCCTCATCTCCTTCCTCATTTGAGAGTACTTGAAAACTGTTTGAAGGAGCTTTTTTCTTTGAGGTAAACTGCTATAGGTTTGGGATAGCCTTCCCCCCCCCCCTTTTCTAGAAACTTCAATTATGTTCTTCCCCCAGAGCTTCTTCAGTGTCTTGTTGCTTCCTTTTTTGACATAGCTTAGAAAAGTTCCCATAATCATGGAAAACTTTGCATCTGAATGGTATTTTTTCATAACACATAGTTTGGAGATGGTTCCATCCATCCATTAACATATTTATTGCTTCTGGGAGTCCCCTCTCCAAGTCCACTTCCACACATATCCTTGCAAATGAAAACATTAGGGGATATGGTTTTGATTTTTCTATGAATCTCCCTAGAGATTTCCCAACGGCTCTGATATCCTCATCACTCTAGCAGCGCAGATGGAGGTGGGGAAGCTTAACCCACACAAAACTGTGGAGGGAATGTCTTTTTCAGGATCAAACGGAAAATCCCATTGATTGAGATACATACCCCGTAGACCCATGAAATATAGTCCATTCATAAATATTAGGTCATTATCCTCCTTTTCTAATAAGAAAATAAGAAAAACCATGCCGCAAAAGTTTTGTTGGAATTCTCCCTAAATCAATGGATTCCAATTCTTGTTGAGCCATGTTTCGATAGCCCACAAGGAAGGCCATAACATTGTGAAATGGCTGACTAACCCCCTTTTAGATATAAAAAAGGATTTATGCCTGGATGTAGAATATGATAACTTCACTTCTGGTACCATGGATTTCTTAACCAACTCTGAGTCAGAAGCTAGAATAGTCTTTCTAGAGGAAGGTTGGGCAGACACTATTCTTATGAACCCATCCTCGAGGAAGCAACATCGCTCCTCTAGTATTGGATCCCAAGAAGGAGTTTACATTGAGAAGCCTTATCAGGCCAAACAAAACCCTAATCTCAAATTAGATCTTGTTGGTGTCTTACATTAAAGACTTTTTTTTATGTCAAATGCTCAAAGGCAATTTATCTTAATGTTTTTTCTAAATGGCCCAAAGACTCAAGGCACTTTTTGTAAGTGTTTTTTTAATCTGATTTTTTTATGTTATAAGGTGATGATTTTCTAAAAACCTATACAGATTAAACAATCATGGGTAATAAAAGACACCAACAAAGAAAAAGTGCTCGTACTCAAGATGATGTTGCTCACAATGAAAAGAATAAAATATATTGTTCCAAAAAAAGAAAGCTTACACATAGTGAAGAGATAGTTGTTGAAGATGTAAATAGAGATTTGCATCTTAATGTTGTTGAAATGAATATTGGAAATCAAGTTCAAGAATAGGAAATCGAACTTAAAGAGACGGTTGTTGAAGATGTAAATAGATGTTTACATCCTCATGACAATGAAATGAATATTGAAAATCAAATTCTAGAACATGAAATGGAAATCAAACCTAGTATGTATATATATTATACATTTTTTAAATCCAATTTTCTATAATGAATTTAATTTTCAAAATGCGTAATAACAAACAGAGAGAAAATCATCTCACAATGTCAATAAATTTGTAGACGACGTCATTGAAACCCTTAATGAAACCGAAATCGATTCAAATACAGGTATGTACATATTTATGTGTGTGTTTTTGTGTAAATTTTGAATATATTCAATTTAATGTAGGAAATTGAATTTTTTTTAATGTTTATTAGTAAATATGGAATCCATTTCATCTTATGTTTCTAATTTAGTATATTCGATATATTCTAAATGAAATTTAATTGAAATATATTGTAAGGTTTTACGTTATACCAAAACCTGCAAATGTTGATGAACATTTGAAACCAAGCACAAGGCCCTATCATCAGTAATGGTGGTTAGTCCACTTTTTTATATTCCCATAGGTGCGATGGTTATACCATGCGGTTGTACTGATAATCCAACACCCCCCTCCGGTGTAGGTCGGGGGAATCAAACTTGAGACCTTAGCTCTGATACCATGTAATGTTTTACGTTACACCAAAACCTACAGATTTTGATGAACATTTGAAAACAAGCACAAGGCCTTATCATCAGGAGTGGTGGTTAGTCCACTTTCTTATATTCCTAGAGGTACGGTGGTTATACCATGCGGTTGTACCAATACTCCAACATATATAGATATTTTCAACTTCGATGATGAAATGTTGCAAAACATTTATTGTGACAAATATCGGAAGAAAATAAAAGATCATGTTGCATGATATGGTGCTAACCAATTTTATCAAGAATTTATCATACAAGAATCAGTAGCAGCACAAGCTCAAATTTTGAGATGTTTGTTAGTGTCCAAAATGTTAAAAGAAACTACATCATTATTAGGCATTCAGAAGGCGACAAAAGAATCAAAGGTGAAACAAAATGTGCTTGAAGATATAAGTGATGCAATAGAAACCTTTGGAAGATACAAAAAATGTACCTTTGTTGCATGTATAGATGTTCAAATAACAATTATATCATCTAGTACTAGACAAAAAAAATTGACACAACTGGAAAAAACAATAAGAACCTCTAGAAGAAATATTGTCCAAGCATAAATAATAATAATAATAAATCTGATTGCAAATAGATAAAAATGATGAACTTGTTTGTTGTGCAATTATTTGTAAACAACCTTACAAATATAGAATGGGGGAAGGTGTTAAAGATATTGTACATTATTATTGGTTGACACATTCTCAAGTTTCACCAAATGAAAGGGATGTGACATGTCAAAGAGTATCATGAAATGAATACGAAACCTATGCAAAACATATATTGGAAATTACACAAATATAGTTGTTCATTAAATTCAAAGATGATTAGTGTGGAATTAATATTTCAATCAATGCATTTGTACAACAGAAACCATGATATGTTAGACCTATCATTGTTCATGACACATGTTGTTTTCATTATCATGTGGAATTTGAATTATATTATGACATGTTTCTTCAATTTGGTAAAACGTTTTGGCTAAATTCACATCCTCCTTCCACAGTCTGTGCTTCAATATCTAAAATTCTATGTGAGAGAGAAAAAAATGAATTATTTTACCATACGAAATGTGTCAATGAAAAAAAAAATGTGATCATTGTCGAAATATAGCTTTATTCAACTACAAATGTTGTATTGATAATCATCAATCATTTTCAAATGTAACCATTGACTAGAAGAGATATGAACATATCAATTATGCTACAAATTATGCTCGTGCTATAATGCAGGGGAATTGGGAAGAAGAATAAAAATCTTTGTTGTTATTGTGTTTCTAGATTAGATCAAGTTAGTTTCGAGTGATGGTGAGGTGTGTGTGTGTTGTGATAATGGCTATTATGGCCAAAATAGGCTCTCGAATCTTTGAGAGTTATCATTAGAGATTTGTTTGGATTGATTGTGATCTCTACAAAATATTGTAGATCCTATTTGCTAGGATCTTGAATGGATTGTTTTTTTTCTTCTAAATGGAAGTGCAATCGAATAAAGTGGGTTGTTGTTGGAATAAGAAAACAGAGTAAATAACCTTTGTGGGTTTCCATGAAATTATTTGGTTCCAGATAACCATTTTTTGTTGACATAATCATGGTTGCATGTGTTAATCTAATCCTGGTGTTGAATCCTATTGGAGATTGAGTCAATTGATCATGATACTAATAAATTGATATTTGGTAGCGTGTACCATTGATTGGTGTTACCTGTGATTGAGAATGAGTCTACAGAAAAATTGAGGATTTAATTAGCGCAGGAGACAAATAAAAAAAACGGCTAATGTAAAATGAACGAAATAAGAACCCGACCTAGTATTTGTTTGCAAATCTTTGCATCCAGCTATGAAAGGCACATGAATTGTTGATCTCAATAGAATAGTTCATATTCTTAAAGAGATAGAAGCGATTTAAAAGGCCAACTTCATCATCAGGCCATTATACCATCTGGCGAACTCTTGAGAAGAATCCTTAGCACATAATATTAAATCTCAATAAGGAATATGAGAATGGATTAAACTCTGTTGGAATCATTAGGTTGATCACGACTAGATGCTGGAGAGTTTTTCTTACTAGTCACCTCCACCATCAAATGGTATCAGAGCTCATAACCCATAACCCACAGGTCCCAGGTTTTTTTTATTGATTGAGCTGTTAGTTATTACATGTGGCGAAGAGTTTATCTTTCACCTGTATCGTTATTAGAAAATTAAGAGCATCTATTAAAATCTCAGAGTGATCTTTCATATCAAGTTATGGCTCATAGGGTTGGTAGAAGAGGTCAAGGAGGTAGAAGGCCTATAGAAAATGTTAAGGTGATGATATTGATGCAGCGTTTGGAGGCAAGGTTAGATGTCATAGAAGGTGACAGACAAATGGATCCCAATGATCCTAGTGAGGATGAAGAATCTCAAGAAGAAAAAACGGTAGCTCAAGAACCAGCTGACCTAAGCCTGACGTGTTAAAATACAATGGTGGTTTGAACCCTGAAGAGCTTGTTGATTGGATCAATGACATAGAGAAGTTCTTTGACTATGAGGAGATTAATGATGATAAGAAGGTGAAGTTTGTTGTAACAAAACTCAAAGAGCATGTATCTTTATGCTGGGATGGTGTGCAGGAAGAACGAAGAAGGAAGAATAAGCAAAAAATCAAGAGTTTGTACCAGATGATCGAAAAACTCTGAGGTGAGTTTCTACCCCAAGATTATCAACTCTCCTTATTTAGACAGATGCAAAATATTAGGCAAAGGTTGATGTTTGTAAGAGAGTACACCGAAGAGTCTTATAAAGTGAATATAAGAGCAGGTTATCTGCAAGATATAGCAAAAAAAGTAGCCAGATATATTAATGGTTTGAGAATGGATATACAAGATGAAATTAGCATGTTGACTCCAAGGACAGTAGAAGAAGTTTACAAGATTGCTTTCAAAAGAAGATGATAATATTGCAAGGAGGCAATCAAATAGAGAAAGAGGTCATAACAAAGGAAGAGTACAATAATTTAATAGAGGAATATCTACAACCCAAAGTGAAGGAACCAACAGTTCAAGTCATCAAGGGCATCGAGAGGATGACTTTAAAGAAAGAGGATTCTCTCCTAGAGGAAGAGGTCGAGGTAAAGGAAGAGAATTCAAATGCTACAACTGTGGCAAGATGGGACATCAATATTTTGAGTGTCTAGAGAACAAAGACATGGGCTCAAGAAATGGTGTTGTTACTTCAACAGTGGAAGGAGAAGTGAAGGTACAAGAGGTTGAGAATATACTTGAGACAGGTGAGTCTCTTTTGTTGAAGAAAGTATTACTGAAATCAGAGAAGGAATTTGTTGAACCATCTCAGAGGAAGGCATTGTTTAAGACAATGTGCAAAGTAAAAGGAAAGTACTGCAAAGTAATAATTGAAAGGGGAAGTACAAACAATTTGGTGTCCACAGAATTGGTAGAAAGGTTAAATCTGAACAAGGCAAAGCATCCAACACCATACAAGGTATCATGGCTCCGAAAGGGCCATCAGTTGTTCGTAAATGAGCAATGTGAGGTGGATTTACAAGTGGGAAGCTATAAAGAAAAAATTATTAGTGACGTTATGTTGTGTCACATCCTATTGGGAAGACCTTGGCAATATGACAAGAATTCCATACATGAGGGTAAAAAAAATGTCTACAAGTTTCAAAAATATAGGCTAAATCAAACTTTGTTTCCATTGCAAGAAAGAGAGACAGCTGGAAACAATGATCCAAAAGCTTTGCTGATGAGTGGCAAGGAATTTCTACAACAGATGGAGGATAATGAGGTAAATTTTTGGTTTGGTTTGTAAACCTAGGGTAGTGTTTACAACTACTAAAATTTTGGATCTTCCTGTTGAAATTCAATATATTTTAAATTAGTTTCATGATATAGTAGTGAATGATTTACCAAGTGAATTTCCACCTAAGAGGAGTATCAGTCACCATATTGACTTGATACCTAGATCAAACTTACCAAACAAGGCTGCATATAGAATGACACCTCAGGAAAATCAAGAAATTAGAAACCAAGTGCAGGAGTTATTAGATAAAGGACTGATCAGAGAAAGCCTTAGCCCATGTGTTGTACCAACAATTTTAAACCCAAAGAAGGATGGAACCTAGAGGATGTGCATTGATTCAAGAGCCATCAACAAAATAACAATGAGATATAGAATTCCATTGCCTAGAATATATTATTTATTGGATTGTGTAAAGGGTGCAAGGTATTTTTCCAAGATTGATTTGAAAAGTGGTTACCATCAAATCAGAATCAGAGAGGGAGATGAGTGGAAAACAACATTCAAGACAAATGATGGGTTGTATGAATGGCTTGTCATGCCATTTGGCTTATCAAATGCACCAAGTACATTTATGATATTAATGAATGAGGTGTTGAAAGAATTTATTGGAAAGTTTGTCATAGTTTATCTATAAGATATATTAATATATAGTCGGTCCAAAGAAGAACATTTGAGGCACTTGAGACATGTATTAAAGAAATTGCAGCACGAGAAATTGCTAATAAATTTGAAAAAGTATTCATTTCTAAAATATGAACTTGTATAACTTGGCTTTGTCATTTCTGAGGAGGGATTAAAGATGGACCCTGAAAAAGTGAAATCTATCCAAGAATGGAATTCACCCAAGAACATTTTCGAGGTAAGAAGCTTTCATGGACTATCTATTTTTTACAGGAAATTTATAAGAAATTTCAGCAAGATTAGTGCACCCATAATTGAGACCATTAAGAAAGATAAGAATCCATTCAAGTGGACTACTAAAGCTGAAAGGAGCTTTTAGTTATTGAAAAAAAGGGTCACTGAACAACCAATTTTAGCTTTACCAGATTTCTAAAAACAATTTCAAGTGAAGTGTGACACCAGTGGAGAAGCCATAGGAGCTATACTAAACCAAGAAGACAAACCCATAGCCTATTTCAATGAGAAGTTGAATGAATCTAGGATGAAATACTCATCATATGACAAAGAGTTTTATGATGTAGTTCAATCACTGAAGAAATGGAGGCATTACTTGTTTCCTAAATAATTTGTCTTGTATTCAGACAATCATGAATTGCAATACATAATGCATCCGCCAAAACTTAATCAAAGACATTTAAAATGGGTTGAATATCTGCATAATTTTACTTTTGTGATAAAGCATATCAGTGGACAATTCAATAAAATTGCATATGCGTTAAGCAAGAGGGATTTTATAATACAAGGAAATCAAGTACAGGTAGCAATGTTTGATTCTATATCCGCGAGATGTAGAACAGTTGGTGGTGGGGTATGCTTAAGACTCCCCCTAAGCTGAAAGGTCGTCAGGTCTAATCCCGTCGAATACCAAAAACTCCAACCGTGTTAAGGGTTGCTGCGGTCCAGGCCAGGTGCGATCCCCAGGTGATTTTGACGGCTTAGATACCCCTGGTTCGTGGTTCCTTAGCCAATGGAAACCCTGCTAGTCAGGGGGGTTCCACCACATTGCCAACAAAAAAAAATGTTTGATTCTATGAAAGAATTATATGGAGATGATGCAGATTTCAAAGAAGCATTTAAGGCGTGTGAGAATCCATCAATAAGGGACAAAACTCCATGCTTAGAATATATAATACCAAATGGTTTATTGTTTAAAGGTAATCCATTTTGTATTCCTAAATGCTCAATGAGGGAAAACTTAATCAAAGAGAAACGCAATGGAGGATTAAGTGGGAATTTTGGACATGATAAAACTCCATAACAGTTGAAACACTTTTATTTCTAGCCAAGAATGAGAACATATGTGTAGAAGTTCATGGATAAATGTACAATCTGTCAGCATGCAAAAGGGAAAAGACAAAATACAGGTTTGTACACACCACTTCCAATTCCCAATAGGGCTTGGAATTCAATCAGCATGGATTTCATCTTGGGTTTACCAAAACCACAGAAGGGTCGTGATTCAATTTTTTTTGTTGTGATAGATTTTCAAAAATGGCACTTTCATTCCTTGTTTCAAAACTAGTGATGCTACAAATATAGCTAATCTGTTCTTCAAGGAAATTGTAAGGTTGCATGGACTTCCAACAAGTATTGTTTCTGATAGAGACACTAGATTTCTTAGGCATTTTTGGAAGACCCTATGGAAGAAACTTGGGATAGACCTGAGTTTTAGTTCAGCATACCACCCGCAAATAGATGGACAAACTGAAGTGGTTAATAGGAGTTCGGGAAATATTCTAAGGAGTTTAACTGGAGAGCGTCCCAAGGAGTGGGATCAAGCACTTTCTCAAGCTGAATTTTCTTATAATGATTCCCCAAGCAGGAGCATAGGCCAGAGTCCATTTCAGATTGTATCTGGAATGCACCCAAGAGGTATTTATGAACTTGGAGATTTAGGAAGAACTGAGAGAAGAAGTACAGTTGGAGAGGATTTTGCTACAACAATGCATGAAGTTCATGAACAAGTAAAATTGAAGTTACATGATAACAACATCAAATATAAAGGAAGAGCATATTTGAAGAGAAGAGAGCATAGTTTTGAAGTTGGTGAACAAGTTTTGTCACACCTAAGGAAGGAAATATTTCCAAAAGGAGAGTACAACAAGTTGAAATATAAGAAAATTGGACCTTGTAAAATTCTCAGTAAATTTTCAAATAATGCATATGAATTAGAATTGCAATCAGGTATGGGAATTTCCCCAATTTTTAATGTTGCAAATTTATATAAGTACAATGCAGATACAACAGAATGAATAGTGAAAGAGGGTGATAACAATGATATCAGACAGCGGGTCCAATGGCAGAAACATATGCAAGTTAAGGCAGGTCTACAGACAGAAAAGATCTTGGATAAGAGAGTGAAGAGAAAAAACAGAGGAAAAGAGTACTGTGAATACTTAGTGAAGTGGGTAGGATATCTAGTGGAAGATTCAACATGGTTGACAGCCACAATGTTACAAAAAAGTGGCACATGTGTAGAAGATCTCATGGAAAGGAGTCCATGAATATTTTTTTAAGCCCGGAAGCCTTATGCAGGGACATTGAGAAGAAGAGTGAAAATCTTTGTTGTTATTGTGTTTCTAGATTAGATCAAGTTAGTTTCAAGTGATGGTGAGGTGTGTGTGTTGTAATAATGACTGTTATGGCCAAAATAGGATCTTGAGTCTTTGAGAGTTAGCATTAGTGATTTGTTTGGATTGGTTGTGATCTCTAAAAATATTGTAGATCCTATTTGCTAGGATCTTGAACCGATTCTTATTTTTCTTTTAAATGGAAGTGCAGTTGAATAGAGTGGGTTCTTGTTGGAATAAGAAAATAGAGTAAATACAATATGTGGGTTTCCATGAAATTATTTGGTTCCATATAACCATTTTCTATTGACATAATTGTGGTCACATGTGTTAATCTAATCCTAGTGTTGAAACATGTTGGAGATCGATTCAATTGATCATGATACTGATAAATTGATATCTATTGGCGTGTACCATTGATTGGTGTTACCTATGATTGAGAATGAGTCTACAGAAACATTAAGGAGTTGATTAGCGCAGGAGACAGTTAAAAAAAATGGGTAATGTAACATGAACAGAATAAGAACCAAACCTGGTATTTGTTTGCAAATCTCTGCATCTAGCTATGAATGGCACATGAATTGTTGATCTCAGCAGAACAGTTTATATTCTTAAAGAGATGGAAGCGATTTAAAATGTCAACCCCATCATCAGGCCCTTAACCATCTAGAGAACTCTTGAGAAGAAGCCTTAGCACATAATATTAAATCTCTTGGGTGTCTTCACAGGCTAAATTAAACAGAGGGGACATTGCTAGATAGAATCTACTTTGTTGGATTGTACAAGGAGTCATTACAATCCAAACCCAAGCTCAATAAAGGAATATTGTAATACCCCGGTTTTGACCCCGTTTGCATTAAAAGATACATGATGTATATTTTGTAATTAATTGTGGTGAGGAGCTAAAGGAAAAATCCCCACCATTAAATAAATAAACCCACAGCCAGCTATGACGGTACAACGTTAAATGAAAAGGGCATGATTCCTAAGGTTAAGGGGGGGGGGGGGGGTTGTCTAACCCGTGGGGGCCATTGGGAGTTTTCCATGTGTCACCTTAGTTATTATTTTGTTATTGGGGGTAGTTATGGGATGGCAAGAAACCACTATGCTCACGCCTGCGCTCTCTCCACGACGCGTTGGCTGATTGTTCTGTCCACTGTCCCCATCGTCGGTCGTTCATCTTCCTCACGTCGAGCTGAGTTAAAAGGATCCACGATCCATGGATTGGGGGTTCGGTTCTCCTTTCTCTGATCGGCTATTTCCTTTTCCTCATGCACCGATTGGGCTCGGGGGCATGATCTTCCTCTGGCCTGTACAGAGAATGGATTCCCCATTTTCGGATCACTGTGGTCCGTTTAAGTTTTTCATCATTGTTTTGTTCTTCCTCCCACAGTGAGTCATCCCGTTAACTCTCCTCATGATTTCCCCATTGTTTTGTTGAATCCTCATGCACAGGCTGGAAATGGGATGGTTTCCCTCACGCAGGAGTTGGGGACTGTGATCTCACGCGGCGAGCTGGAAGGTGGTCTGAGAGGCACGATTCTACTATGTGTATGTTTTCCCTGTCAATGCTTGGAATCCGTCTTCTCCCCACCTACGGTGTGTAAGTTCATGCTTGTTCCCCTTAGCGATGGCGATCTGCGTTTATGTTTTTCCTTTGTCCAAGTTTCAGAATCGGACTTCTCTCATGTTTTGCCACCGTTTTGCATTGTGAATTTGGGGCTATTGTCTTCCCCTAGTTTTGGGTTGCTTCTTGGTTTTTGAGGCTACAGACATCCTTTGGGGATTGTTGTTGAGTTGTTTTGGCCACACTAGGGCCAAGAACAACTCTGAAGCGTGGTTTGACCTGAACTGTGTTTCACCTTTTTGTTTGGGGTTGTCACCCAGTTGTCTTTGCCTTCTTCACAGAGCTGTGAACTATTTGTTTTACTGCAGCATCTAGTTGTTAGTCTTTGGACTGTTGAGAGTAGGATTAGAGGTTGGATAAGCTTGTTAAAACTAGTGTTTGGAGCCACTCAGACAGAGTTAGACTGCTAGCTTTCTTCTCCACAACCCTTGAAGAGTATTGGAAAGGGAAGTCAGGGCCTGAGGGACTGTGAAGCAAAGAAAGGACTGATTCCTGGTGTCGGGTGTGTGGATGTCTTAAAAGTTAGGTTAACTTTGGTGTAGGCATCCTTAGCCATCCATTGAGGCCACAAGCTTAGCAGTTATCCTTTCCTAGCTCCTTGACGGCCTGATAAACCCTACTGTGTGGGATTAGCTTATTTGTGTACCTTGGCTATGTGTAAGCCTGCTTTGACCCTTATTCATTAAGGAATCATGCCCAGCTTGGGGGTGGTAGTGTTGCTGAGAGATTGATGAGCATGCTGGCCTATGGTTGGGTGGAACGCTGCAGCGACGTAGCTGGTTGCGGGACGAATCCTGTTTAAGATAAGTATTCTTGACTATTCCGTCTCTACATTTATATTACTGATTAATGAATATAATGAACATGTGGCATGCTTGATTGAATGTATGTTTGATTCCGCTATGTATATGAAGGATTATGCATCTTAGTATGTTTTATGTTTTAATAATTTTATTTCAGCATTATATGCATGTTCATGTTCATGGGGCTATTTTTCCCATATGTTTGGTGATAGTAGCGTCCTCTTCGTCGGTTTGAGGGTCGGGGATGTTCAAGTATGGTATCAGAGCTCAAGGTTACAGCACGGGCCTGAATGGGCCGTGACAAGTCAGCTAGCAGAGGCAAGTTTCCTTCTTCCCAACAGAAATCAGAAGGAATCTGTGCATGACAAGACAATTTTGAGAAATTTGAAAAATTTCTCTAAGTATTGAAACCGTCGGCCCATCGGAGGACTAAGTACGAAGGTACTCCGACACAGTGAACAACTAGTCTGATGGTCGTCCAAAACAAAAGACCCAGGCGACGGTGAAATTTAGTAGAATGACCCACCGATGTTACGACAACGGAGGAAGAAAATTGTAATAATTTTCCTAAGTGTCTGTCGGCCATCAGAACAACTTAGTGGAAGCAGGAGCCACAGTTTCGGCGAAGGTTCGCTGAAGATCGCCAAAGCATCAACGAGAATTAAAGGATGAATCAGTCAATGCAATGACAAGGAAAGTTCCAAAATTTTCCTAAGTGTTAAAAACCATCGGCGATCGGCGATCGGCGCCACTAAGATAAATGGATCGCCGATGACACGTCGGCGGAGGTTAGTTGATGATGAATCCGCCGTTGCGGCTACTTAATGGACTATCCACCCAATGGTTAGTTGCTCCGACAGCCGACGCGGTGGAAGAGAAGAGAAGGTTTCGGTAGAGATCTCCCGAAGATCGCCGAAACGACGGCGAAGGTTAGTTGTTTGAGGAGTCGACGCGGCGACAGACACAGAAAGAAAATTTTTTCCAAAGTGTTGGAACCATCGAAAAATATTAGAATATTGGACCACTGATACATCGAAGATAGTTAGTTGAACGGACCGCCAATAGGTTGGGAGAAGCTAGTCATTTGGTCCCCCGATGCGTCGGGAGAGATTAGTTGTTTTGACCGCTAATGAGTTTTAGCCCACGGAATCCACAGATGGTTTACTACCCACCGGTGTGGCCTCCTAAAGAGCTATCCAGCCGATGATTAGTGGTTTCGACCGCTGATGTATTGTTAGAAAGTTAGCGGATGGAGCAGCCGATGCGCCAGTGGACGAGGAAAAGGAATTTCCGAAAAATTGTCTAAGTACCGGAAACGTCGCAAAAGATAGACGATGGCAGCGCCGATATGACGGCGAAAAATAGATGATGAAAGTGCCAATGTGGTGGAGAAATAAAGGAATTTTTCCACTGAAAATTCTTAAATATGGAATTCATCGGTGGAATTTTAGTTGATCTGATCGGTGAATTTCTGAAAAATTATCTAAGTACCGGAAACGTCAGCAAAAGATAGACGATGGCAGCGCCGATACGACGGCGAAAAATAGATGATGAAAGTGCCAATGTGGTGGAGGAATAAAGGAATTTTTCCACTGAAAATTCTTAAGTATGGAATTCGTCGGTGGAATTTTAGTTGATCTGATCGGCGAACCTTAGAGGATGGAGACGTCGATGCAGCGGCTGACGTCGGAAGAAATTAGATGATAGTGGATCCACCATTGCGGCTACCACGAGGACTAGCATTCCGATGGCTAGAACTTTCAACTGTCAATCGCCGACACATAGCGCTTAGGGGTTTTGAGCGCTGGTGGAAGTCGGAGGAGTCAGACGTTTGTGCGCCCACCGTTGCTGAAGCTTAGAGAACTAGCTGTCTGACAGGTAGAGGATCCGATCACCGATGATGGCTTTTGCAGCGCTGATAAAGGACTCGGAAGCTTAGACGGATGGGGATCTGAAACAATGGAAGATGCTAGCTGTTTGACTGACAATGAACAGTCCTTGGCATTGTCGATGTAGCGACAGGCTTAAGGGTTCTAATCGCCAATAAAGATCCGAAGATTAGATAACTACAGACCCGAAACGGCAGAAAACGTTAGTTGTTTGACCGTCGAGGGATAGCCTTTGGCATCACCGATAAAGTCTGGAAGCGTAGATGAACAGACCATCGATACTGCGGAAATGGTTAGTTGTATGGCCACCGATGAGCAGCGGAGGAAATTAGTCATTCTGACCACCGAAACGTCGGAATGTTAGTTGGGATGAGACCCGATTCTATTCAAGAAATTTTGGGTTTTTCAAAGTGGAATTTCTCTCAGTAAATTCCAACTATTTTTCAGTGGATTTTCAGCAGACTACCAATGGATTACGGGGCTGAGAAGGAAGAGAATTCCAGGTGGCTAAAGTTCGCATTCCAGGCCAAAATTCAGTGGTGTGTTTTGCCATCATTTTTGAAATGGTGTGGTTTTCACACCCAAGGTCAGAATGAAGCATGTGGATAGGCGTTGGAAATCTTATCTGGTGGGGAACAAGGAAGAGTCACCAGAATTTGAGTGTGGAGCAGAAAAGTGCTAGTAATTGCTTGAAGGAGAAAGGTGTTGCTGTCAATATGGACAAATCTGAGAATTGCATGCCTAGAGGTAGAAATACCATGAATTCAAACCAGTTGTTGTGTGGAAGAGGAGGTCCATGCAAGGATGAGGGACTTGAAAAAAAAAGGGAAATTTCCTTAAACCCTGTCTTGCTAATTACAAGTTTTATACACGAAATATATGAGGAAATGCCTAGCATGCATAAGATATTACATGTTGGTAATACATTTATAATGATCCACTAATTATAATTATTGCATTGGTGTTGGCATTAGTGGAAAACCAACGACAACCTGGACATGGCTAAATATGTTGTTGATGCTGATGAATGTGACTAGCAACCCTATGGAGAAAGGGATAAGGCAACACGTCCAAAATCAAAAGTTGTTGAGCAAATTCTGCAAACTCCTGCAAAGGACCAACCAAACTGGTAATGTCAAGGGTGTAAGTAGGACCCATGAAGGTAAGAGTTTAATTATGACAATTGCATGGAGTGGTAAAAACAAGAGGTCTCACACCATGTGGGTATTTGAATTTTATACTGCATTCATAGAGAAATGTGCCATGCCTCCATTATGTTGTTATGAGCTTAGTAGCCCAAGGAAAGTAAGCACTAATGATCTTGATTATAGTCATGCATCCTATATGAAGTAGTCATGGTTGGGCCATGCATGGTATGTTTGAATGCATAGTATTCCTGAATCAATGCAAGGTAGCATTGAGTGGGTATGCATGAAAAGATTTTATAAATCTTGTAGTTATGCATTGAATGGATGCATATTAAAAGTATGAGTAAATGTTGTAGATATGCATACATAAGTATGGGTGAAATAGTTGTGATGCATTGCATGAATGCATTGAGATAGTGCATGTGATATTATGAATAACTAATGGCTGAATTGATGACAATTATGGAACCATTTCAAGGGCTGATATGAATGTAGGATAGTAAGTGCATGAAGAGGGTAGTCATGATTAATTGGCTTCCGGAAACGCTCTATGGAAGGGCAAGGTGGTATAATGATACGCTTGTGAAGTAAGTAGTATCTAAACAATTCATTTAAATTGCATAAATGATGCGAGTATACCTTGCAAATGTTAGTATGACAATGATTGCGTGAAGTAAATGAGTTTTGGTAATATTGATGTGGTTAATAGCTGGAAGTATTTGAATTTTATAAATTATGAAAATTCTTCAGTGCTTGTTGCAGCAATGAAAAAGTTATATGCATCAAGACTTGCTAAGTGTTTGGCTGACTGAGGTTCAGGTTTCAGGTAGATTGTTGGGGCATGGAAAAGTGGGTAAGACCATGACAAAGGCCGAAATCTACCATGTGAAAGAGCCAAACCTCATGAGAAGAGTCTCATGGCTGTGAAACTAGTTTGTATGTGTAATGAGTTGTAAATTTGAATTTGTGAATTTCGAATTTAAGAAATTGTTGACAACTACTAATTGCTATTGGCTTGCATAAGATTGTGTCAGGAGGACGCACTGCAAGTGGGTATTCATGTTATGCTAGTAAGCATAAAATTATAATGGGCATAGTGGTGCTACTTACAAGAGACCCACAATTGAGGATCACCTCATTGCCAAGAAAACCAATTTATATGGTAGACAGAATTGCAATTTCCTATTGAGTTTAATTACTAATGTCATTGCTTGGTTATGGAACAATCAATTTGGATTGTATTATCAGATAATGATTGACTGTTTGGCTATTTGATGAATGTGCCAAGGGTACACATTGTAGGAAGATCATGTGTGATGGCCTACAGGAGCCAAAATTCATGGGAAGGTTTTCCTTTATCTTGGAAATGGGTTTCGGATGAAACTCCATTGGACATTTTGGAAATGTCTCATCTGCACTACATGTTTGGTAAGCCACATGAGTGAGATGGTATAGATTATGTTGGTAAGACATGTGTGGATATGAAATGTAAAAAGGAATTGGGATGGAAAACCGAGGGACTGTCAACTCAGAGAAGGGAACCCCCATTCCTCCTCGACGAAGGAATACTGCCTCGGCAAATGGATAAGTGTTCTGTGACCCTAGCTAAGAATATGCGTGTCAATTTGTTAAATTCGATATGCAAAGCATGTTAATATTTTGTTTCCATTATGGTAGATTGCTTGAGTATGCATAGGGCCTACATGGCACACACCGAAAAAGGGTGCACACTTTTTCGATGTCGAATCATGGAAGGGTTTTTCAATATTGATTACACCCTATGGAGTGGACGCACTCCTGGTGTCTCAATACTTGATAGTGAATGATATGAAATGTGATTACAGTTTTAGAACAATAACGCTAATGAATATGTTAATATTTCTTGTGTTGTCAGGCTAAAACAGATGTATTCTGGTATTGTACACTAAATGGACAATGGCTTGAGCTCATCCTACATTCTACGAAGAAGGAGACATTCCTGAGGGACTGTCAACTCAGAGAAGGGAGTGGTCTCTTGTGTGATATGGAGTAGTGGAATTAGAGCTCACTACCGAAAATGAGACCTGGAAATGGTCGTTTATTGTTGATATAAGTGCATGTGTTATTGTTGATGGCCTGATAAACCCAATGGTGTTAGCTTGGCTAATGATTGGTTGTTGATATAAGTGCATTGTTGATATAAGTGTAGGCGATTTGTTGACGCTCTGATAAACCCAACTAAAGGTTGGCTTGACTGTGCATGATATATGTATAAAAGGATGTTGTGAAGCAGCCTGCGTGCTGGTCTAACATCCAAGTCCATAGACGATCCCAAGGCTTGCAAAGTGAAGAAGGATCCTGTGGACCAACAAGGAAACGCACAATACAGATAAGTATTGGATTATTTTGCAATTCTTGCTGATGAATATGCATGTGTATATGAATTGGTTATGATGTTTTAAGCTCTTGTTTAAGAGATAAAAACTAATGAGAATAAACTAAACATGTGAATTTATTCAATGTTTGAATATAGGTATCGCTGGAAGTGAGGACTATGAGAGCATCCTAGGGGTGCATGTGGACATGTGACTGTCCTAAAGAGCTCAGAATGAGCAGTAATGAAAAAGGTGCTAGTGCGACTGTGAAGTTCCTAGCAGCCGATACAAACCATGTGGGGAGGCTCCATGGTTGAGAGGTCTGAAATAGACCAGAGACACTAAGTGTCATGACCAAGAGGGATTGGTCCAGCGTTCATGGTGAAGTGAAAGAGGCTGAGAGCATGAAAAGCCACAGCAGTGGAGTGAGTTCCAGGATGGAACAAAACAAAGAGGGGAAAAACTCTTGCTGCTCTCTCTTGCCCTTTTGATTATGAAAACAAAAGATTGTTGAATGCATGTATGACTGAAAATAGAATGTGTGTATTTGCTTAAAGTAAATTGTGAATGCTGGGATGGTTAATTCCCTACCCAAGAATGGACATGAATGAGCTTGTGTGCCTGTTGGGAAGGCATGAAAAATATGAAAGTCTCCTTGATGAGACTTGAACTGTCATGCTAATTGGGCAATTAATTGACTCATATTAATGCCTATATTATGCTTGGTCTATCAGAATTTCAATGATGCATTTCACAAGTGAGAAAGGTGAAATCCAGTGGTGCACATTGATCATGGCAGCAGACCAAAAGCCGTTGAACTTGGCTGGAAGTCTCCTTCAAACGATTGCCAGGACCCAAGAGAATCTTGGAGAAATGCTCAAGATACAGAAAAGGCAAAATGAGATGAACCACCAGATTTTGCGAGACTCTATTGGTTTGCAAAAGGAGGTAAAAATCCTTCTAGGGGAAATCCATAAAGGCAAAGAAAGTGGATCAATGATGGGACATTCATCCAAGTGATTTGTTAAGAAACAGTCCAGGCATGAAGACTCAAGGGAAATTGAGCATGTAAAGATGAAGCAGCCAGCGAAATGTTGGAAATGCGGAGGACATCATTTACGCCAGGAATGCCCAATGAGGGAACATAAAGAGGGCAGCAGCCACAAAGTTCCTCGATTTGGGGATGAACCGAAAGCTAAGAACCAACAAGAGAAGCTCGTGGAAGCCGAGGGGCTTGGTCCTAAAAGTTCAAAGTAAATAATTGAACATAGGACAGATCTGCAATGTGTAAATGGTTATGCTTTCCTATTGGAACACTGAAGACGGTGTTATTCCAAGGGGGAGGGGATTGTAATACCCTGGTTTTGGCCTCGTTTGCATTAAAAGATACATGATGTATATTTTGTAATTAATCGTGGTGAGGAGCTAAAGGCAAAAGCCCCACCATCGATTTGGTTGTGTATGTTTCGGTAGTAGGGATTGTTGTCGATGATATATCATGCCATCCAACACATTATATTTTTGACATCATGTAAATATGCACATCAAATAAATAAACCCACAGCCAGCTACGACAGTGCAACGTTAAATGAAAAGGGCACGATTCCTAAGGTTAAGGGGGGGGGTTGTCTAACCCGTGGGGGCCATTGGGAGTTTTCCATGTGTCACCTTAGTTATTCTATTGTTAGTGGGGGAAGCTATGGGCTGGTAGGAAACCACTACGCTCACACCTGCGCTCTCTCTACGACGCATTGGCCGATTGTTCTTTCCACTCTCCCCATCGTCGGCCATTCATCTTCCTCATGCCGAGCTGAGTTAAAAGGATCCACGATCCATGGTTTGGGGGTTTGGTTCTCCTTTCTCTGACCGGCTGTTTCCTTTGCCTCATGCACCGATTGGGGTCGGGGCTATGATCTTCCTTCGGCCTATACAGAGAATGGATTCCCCATTTTTGGATGACTGTGGTCCATTTAAGTTTTTCATCATCGTTTTGTTCTTCCTCCCACAGTGAGTCGTCCCGTTCACTCTCCTCACAATTTCCCCGTCATTTTGTTGAATCCTCACGCACAGGCTGGAAATGGGATGGTTTCCCTCACGCAGGAGTTGGAGACTATGATCTCATGCGACGAGCTGGAAGGTGGCCTGGGAGGCACGATTCTACTGTGTGTATGCTTTCCCTGTCAATGATGGGAATCTGTCTTCTCCCCACCTGCAGTGTGTAAGTTCATGCTTGTTCCCCTTAGCGATGGCGGTCTGCGTTTATGTTTTTCCTTTGTCCAAGTTTGAGAATTAGACTTCTCTCATGTTTTGGGACTGTGTAATGTTTCCACCATTTTCATTATGAGTTTGGGGTTGTTGTCTTCCCCTGGTTTTGGGTTGCTTCTTGGTTTTTTAGGCTGCAGATGTCCTTTGGGGATTGTTGCTGAGTTGTTTTGGCCACACTAGGGCCAAGAACAACTCTGAGGTGTGGTTTGACCTGAACTGTGTTTCACCTTTTTGTTTGGGGTTGTCACCCTATTGTCTTTTCCTTCTTCACAGAGCTGTGAACTATTTGTTTTATTGCGGCATGCAGTTGTTAGTCTTTGGACTGTTGAGAGTAGGATTAGAGGTTGGGTATGCTTGAGAAAACTAGTGTTTGGAGCCACTTAGACAGAGTTAGACTGCTGGCTTTCTTCTCCACAACCCTTGAAGAGTATTGGAAACGGAAGTCAAGGCTTGAGGGATTATGAAGCAGAGAAAGGACTGATTCCTGGTGTCGGGTGTGTGGATGTCTTAAAAGTCAAGTTAACTTTGGTGTAGGCGTCCTTAGCCCTCCATTGAGGCCACCATCTTAGCAGTTAGTCTTTCCTAGCTCCTTGACGACCTGATAAACCCTACTATGTGGGCTTAGTTGATTTGTGTACCTTGGCTATGTGTAAGCCTGCTTGGACCCTTATTTCTTGAGGAATCATGCCCAGCTCAGGGGTGGCAGTGTTGCTGAGAGATTGATGAGCATGCTGGCCTATGGTTGGGTGGAACGTTACAGCGACGTAGCTGGTTGTGGGACGAATCCTATTTAAGATAAGTATTCTTGACTATTTCGTCTCTACATTTATATTACTGATTAATGAATATAATGAACATGTGGCATGCTTGATTGAATGTATGTTTGCTTCCACTATGTATATGAAGGATTATGCATCTTAGTATGTTTTATGTTTTAAGAATTTTATTTCAATATTATATACATGTTCATGTTCATGGGGCTATTTTGCCCGTATGTTTGGTGATAGTAGCGTCCTCTTCACTAGTTTGAGGGTCGAGGATGTTACAAATATGAGAATGGATCAAACTCCATTGGAATCATTAGATTGATCATGATTAGATGCTGGATATTTTTTTTATTGGTCTCTTCCGCCATAAATTGGTATCATAGCTCATAACCCATAGGACCCAGGTTTTTTTATTGGTTGAGGTGTTAGTTATTACATGTGGAAAAGATTTTATATTTCACCCATATCACTATTAGAAAATCAAGAGCATCGATTAAAATCTCAAAGTGATATTTCATGTCAAGTTATGACACATAGGGTTGGTAGAAGAGGTCGAAGAGGTAGAAGGCCTATAGAAAATGATAAGGTGATGAGATTGATGCAGTATTTGGAGGAAAGGTTGGATGTCATAGAAGGTGACAGACAAAGGGATCCCAATGATGCTAGCGAGGATGAAGAATCTCAAGAATAAGAAACTGCAGCTCAAGAACCAGCTGAGTTGAGGATGTTGAAACAAGTTTTGGGATCCACATCAATACCTAAGCCTGATGTTTCAAACTACAATGGTGGTTTGAACCCTGAAGAGCTTGATGATTGGTGGTTTGAACTCAAAGGGCATGCATCTTTATGGTGGGTCAGTAAACAGGCAAAACAAAGAAGGAAAAATAAGAAAAATATCAAGATTTGGGACCAGATGATCGTAAAACTCCAAGGTAAGTTTCTACCCTAAGATTATCAACTCTCCTTATTCAGACAGAAGCAAAATCTTAGGCAAAGGTTGATGTCGATAAGAGAGTACACCGAAGAGTTTTATAAAGTGAATATAAGAGCAGGTTATGCGCAAGATACTGCAGAAAAAGTAGCCAAATATATGAATGGCTTGAGAATGGATATCCAAGATGAAATTAGCCTACTGACTCCAAGGACAGAAGAAGAAGTTTACCAGCTTGCTTTGAAAGAAGAGGATAATATTGCAAGGAGGTAGTCAAATAGAGGAAGAGGTCCTAAAAAAGGAAGATGAAAATAATTTAATAGAGTAAGATCTACAACTCAAAGAGAAGGAACCTACAGTTCAATTCATCAAGAACATCAGGAGGATGACTTTAAAGAAAGAGGATTCTCTCCTAGAGGAAGAGGCCGAGGTAGAGTAAGAGAATTCAAATGTTACAACAGTGGCAAGATGGGACGTCGATATTTTAAGTGTTAAGAGAACAAAGACACAGGCTCAAGAAATGTTGTTGATACTTCAATGGTGGAAGGAGAACTGAAGGTACAAGAGGTTGAGAATATACCAGAGACAGGTGAGTCTCTTTTGTTGAAGAAAGTATTATTGAAATCAAAGAAGGAATTTGTTGACCCAGCTCAGAGGAAGGAATTGTTTAAGATGATGTGCAAAGTAAAAGGAAATTGTTGCAAAGTAATAATTGACAGCGAAAGTACAGACAATTTGGTGTCCATTGAATTTGTAGAAATGTTAAATCTAAACAAGGTAAATCATCCAACACCATACAAGGTGTCATGGCTCCAAAAGGCCCGTCAGCTGTTAGTAAATGAGCAATGTGAGGTGGATTTACAAGTAGGCAGCTATAAACACAAAATTATTTGTCACTTCATTCCAATGGATGTGTGGCATATCCTAGGGCAGACCTTGGAAATATGACAGGAATTCCATACATGAGGGTAAGAAAAATGTCTACAAGTTTCAAAAGGATGGGATAAACCAAACTTTGCTACCATTGCAAGGAAGACAAACAGCTGGAAACAATGATCCAAAAGCTTTGTTGATGAGTGGCAAGGAATTTCTACAATAGATGGAGGATAATGAGGTAAATTTTGCTTTGGTTTGGATCTACCTGTTGAAATTCAAGATATTTTAAATGAGTTTCATGATATAGTAGTGAATGATTTACCAAGTTAATTGGCACCTAAGAGGAGTATCAGACACCATATTGAATTGATACTTGGATCAAACTTACCAAACAAGGTTGCATATAGAGTGACACCTTAGGAAAATGAATAAATTTGAAACCAATTGCAGGAGTTATTAGATAAAGGACTAATCAGAGAAATCCTTAACCCATGTGTTGTACCAAAAGTTTTAAGCACAAAGAAGGATACAACCTGGAGGATGTGCACTGATTCAAGAGCCATCAAAAAAATAACAATGAGATATAGATTTACATTTCCTAGAATAGATTATTTACTAGACTGTGTAAAGGGTGCAAGGTATTTTTCTAAGATTTATTTGAAAAGTGGTTACTAGCAAATCAAAATCAGATAGGGGGATGAGTGGAAAACAACATTCAAGACAAACGATGGGTTGTATGAATGGCTTGTCATGCCATTTGACTTATCAAATGTACCAATTACTTTTATGAGATTAATGAATGAGGTGTTGAAATACTTTATTGGGAAGTTTGTCATAGTTTATCTAGATGATATACTAATATACAATTGGTCCAAAGAAGAACATGTGAGGCACTTGAGTCATGTCTTAAAGAAATTGCAACAAGATAAATTGCTAATAAATCTAAAAAAGTGTTTGTAACAATAAAATAAGTTACAAATTGTACAAATCATTTACGAGATTCATCTTTTACATAATAGTCTACAACACTTCCAAACTATAAGCTTTGGAGTATTAATAAGATTCATCTTTTACATGATAGAGAATTGTCTACAACACTTGCATACTACAACCTTTAGATGATATTTGAATATTTTTAATTAAGAACCAATGCTACAAAGCAATGTATCTAAGACAATTGGGGAAATAGAGTCTTCTAAAGAAGTGACTAGGCTACTGGAATTGTCTACAACACTTCCAAACTACAAGATTTGGATCAATGAGATTCATGTTTTACATGGTACAAGATTGTCTATGACACTACCAAGCTAGAAAGAATTGTAACTAGGACAATTGGAGAAATAGAGACTTCTCAAACACTACCAAGATAGAAAGCATTGTAACTAGGACAATTGGGGAAATATAGACTTTGACTCAAGAACTAACTAAGCTAGTGGAATTGTCTACAACACTTCCAAACTACAAATTGTGGATCATTGATGAAATTCATCTTTTACATGATACAAGATTATCTACAACACTACCAAGCTAGAAAGCATTATATCTAGGACAATTGCGTAAAAAAAGAATTCTCAAGAAGTGGATCTAGGCTAATGGAATTGTCTAAAACACTAGGACAAACTACAAGAATTAGATCATTGATGAGATTCATCTTTTACATGATACAAGATTATCTACAACACTACCAAGCTATAAATCATTACATATTTAGGACAATGGAGAAATAGAAACTTCTCAAGTAGTGTCTATGCTAGTGGAATTGTCTACAACACTTCCAAACTGCAAGATTTGGATCATTGATGATATTCATCTTTTACCTGATACAATATTCTCTACAACAATGCAATGAAACATCGTATCCATAACACAATATGTTTTTAAGATTCACTCCTAACAAAATTGAATGATATATTTTATTACTGTATATTATTGACTAGCATTATAAAACAAAATCATAAAATGAACATTTAATAAATCATGCATTCACATGAACATTGTGTAAATTTATGATATGCAAATTTTCCATACGAAATTATGTTAGATATATTTAATCCAAAAATAATGTTCCCATCCAAAACAACTACAATATGTGTAGTCAACACATATATGTAATACAATCTAGTTCAAATGACAAAATCAAAATGTTGTACCCCAAACATAACAAAGGATACCCATAAAAACTCTATGTCACTTAGTGATATTTGTTTTAGTTATATTTGCTTGAATGCTATTTGTAACTATTTACTTTCATAGATTTTGAATGCCTAACAATATGTGTATAGATATATTCTTCCCAAGATAAACTACATATTCATATTGTCTACAAATTTGTCATGTTATTAACAATATAACCTAGAAACATATTGTAAATTACTTATTATATAACCCAAATCTAACATTACCAGTAAGAGTACGCTGCATAAGTGATTGGAATAGATTCTAAGGTTGTCCTAACCATTAGATAGTAACAAAAATAAAGATACTATATCCTAGTTATGAAAGAATCTACAATCTACGATTTCAATAATAGTTAATGAAACCTATAAATCAAATAGATAACTAACTAAGCAAAAATAACAACATATACATATAACAAAACTTTTAAATTGCATAGCAATAATATGAATAAATTAACCACATATCTAATATGTAGAAGTTGTAGGAAAACATATTTAGAATAGCCATGTTCCACTCAACCATAGACTTCTAAACAACTGATCTTACTGAATCAGCGGTCACCTCCTTGCATGAACCATTACACCATAGGGAATAACACCCTACTCTCTATCTGCAATAGATGCTCCAAACAGTCCTTCCACACTCTTAAGTGTATAACCAACTCTTGCTTCACTCAAGCAAAGCTCTCACTTCTCAAAAATTTCCTAACACGTAACATTGCTCACACAACAAATTTCTCATGCATACTAGACAACGTCCTGTCCTCACACGCATACATATAAATAATATATTTTCCTAGGTATTAAGCAAGGCCCAACTTTCCCTCCTTGGGAATTTATTGGCCTTGGATTCCCTCATAAATTTTAAGAGTTGGTTCAAGGAAACTGCCTCTTGCAGCAGTACTATGTTCCCCACCTATGGGGTCATGGTTCATCAAGTTCTAACATAGCCATTCCAACTGGTCCAACATTTAATTAATAATATCAAAAATTGTCATTTGCATATGTCCTTTCATGAGAACAAGAGACAAGATTTTATCTTGCACATTTTCAAAATAAAATAAGATTAATAACCATTTAATCATAAATTTGAATTCGAACTTAATCAATAATCAAAGTAAAACATGGGAGAAATTACATACAAGATCCATTTTAACTACTTGATCATGTTCAACAAGTCATGATACTTCAGTTTTCAACTTTCATATTTAATTGTGTATAGATTTAGTACATTTTCAAGATCCAACTCAAATTGATGCAACACCTTCTCCTCAAGTCCAAAAGTCAATATTTGGACTTTTGCTTGAATCTTTACATCTATGTGTCATTCTTGGACATGGGACAATGGATCATACATCATATCATGTCATTTGTGCATATGGACCCTATAGGAATGCATAACTTATGTATGGTGTTAACTTATGAACATAGCATACATGACCATTTTATTTTGAAGGTTTTTTTTAAATCTTGGCTCATGTTTTGCCATGTACTCAATAGTTATGTTCATTTAGAATGAAAAGATATTTTATGGATCCACTCATGAAATATAACGCTATGGAGATATAAATGAAATAATCAAGAATCCTATAAAATTTTCATATCATAATTTGACTTCATATTCAAATCAAGGTGTGCATTTTTTAAAAGGCAATGTGCATTTCTCTAACACCGTCATAAAATTGGGACTTTGGAAGAGTTATATTTTACATGTGAAGGCATAGAGTAAATTTTGATATGAAGGGTTATTTATTGTGTAAAATAATATATTATAGTACAATTATATTTCCATACGTGTTCATTTTTGTAGGGTCATCGTGCATTTTACTAAGCCATGTTGACTTGATTTGCATTCTATGAAAAAAGAGAAGTTTTCATATATTTTGTAATAGCATAGCTCTTTAGGTTTTAAATTGAAAATATAACATTTTTGTAAAGTTAATGATCACATGAGAAACAACCATGAAGTGTCAAATAAAAAAATAAATGGTTTGACATGGGTTTGCATTTTAGTGAATATTACTTAACTTCGCTTATAAATAATGCAAATCAAGGAAAGTGGCATTTTGTCAGATTTAGTGCGTGCGTATTTTTTGACAACATCGGAAAATATGGAAATGTGGGATCATCGGATGTGTCATATAATTCACTTATCAACCTTTATATTTCATCATGATTCTTATGTACCATCTATAGTGATTTTCAGGATCCAACTCAAACTTATGCAACACCATGTTTTCAAGTATAGAACTCAACTTTTGGACTCTCACTTGAATATTAACAACACTATTTTCAATCTAATATCGTGGGACATTGGATCGTACATGATGGCATGCCATTCATGACTCTATACCTTTAGGAGTGCATAATTTATGTTTGGTGTTAACTTATTATGAACATGACCATTTCATGTTTAAGGGTTTTTTGGTTTGCATTTCATCATGTTTATCAACAATCGTATTCATTTGGAATGAAAAGAAAATTTACCGATCCATTCATGACATATAACACTATGTGTATATAAAGTAGGTAATAAAGAATCCTATAAAATTGTCATATCATTGTTTGGGTTCATATCCAAATCACGGTGTGCATTTTTGTAAAGGCAGTGTGCATTTCTCTAGCATTGTCAAAAATGGTGGAATTAATTGAAAATTGGGATTTTGGTATAACCATATCTTACATGCACAGACAAATTGAGGAAATCGTAATATGAGAGTTTGTATACCATGTGAAAAAATATAGTTTGGTGCATTTATATTTCGATAGGGATGCATTTTTCTATGGGCGGTGTGCATTTTATAAAGTAATGTTGGCTTGATTTGCATCTACGTGAAAAGCATAGTTTTGATGTATTTTGTAGAATTATAGTATTTAAAGGTGTAGATTGAAAATATATCACTACAATAAGGTTATTCATGTCATGAGGAATATTTATCAGATTTTAAATAGAAAAAATAATCATTGGTTTGACCTAGGCATGCATTTTTGTGAAGAATAGTTAACTTGGCCTAGCCTAACTGTGCAAATCAAGGAAAGTGCCATTTTGCCAAGTTTAATATTTGTGGATGGTCAGTATGCGAGAATTTGAAAATGGGATTATCAAACATGTAATAAACTTCAATTATCAACCTTCATATTTCATCATGGATGATTGTGTATGGTTTGTAGTGCATTTTTAGGATCCAACTCAAGTTGATGCAACACCTTGTTTTCAAGTCCATAACTCAATATTTTTAACTATTTCTTGAATCTTAACACCCCTGTGTGAATTCTAAGAATATAGGACAATGGATCATACATGTTGACATGTCATTTAGTCCTTTGGACCCTTAAGGAGTGCTTAATTTATGTAATAAGTGCATTTTTATGAAACGAGGAAGGCTAGTTATGTAAATTTAGAATTTCCGTTGTCCTTAGTGAATTTTGACCAATTCTAGGAGATGAATCATTGTGATTTAATACTTAAGGTAGTTGGAAGGTTGTTTATTTAGAGAGAGAGAGAGAGAGAGAGGGACTAGTTTTCCCATGTGAAGATTTCTNTAGTTTTGACAACTTTATAAGCAACATATTTGTGACTAGATCCCAAATCAATTAAAATGGAAATGGATTCCTTAGCAATCTTACCCTCAACTTCAACCCCTATTGATTGGTGGTCTTCCAATACAGCATAAATCTAATGAATTGTGTGTGCCACATCATTCATAGTAGTAGCCTTTTATTGTGAGCATTCATGGTATTCTCCTTTTGATGAGGGTGATTCATGCACATGGGGTCTTCTCCACATCCCCAACATTAAATATGTTGTCTTGGTCTCTTTCCCACTCCACTAGTTTGTTCCCACTTTGAACTGGTTGCAGATTATGTTGGAAGGCCTTCGGCTTGTTTTTAAAGTGAGAATGCTTGAACATTTTCTTCCTCTAGTCAAGCTTCTCTTTTTTCTTATCCTTCCATGTCTTTTGAAGCTCTAGTTTGTTTTTGTTATGTTCATAGTAGTACTTAACCTTTCTAGTTGCCTCTTCAAGTATTTGAAATATATCAAATTCAATTCTAACTTGAAACATATCGAATTCAATTCTATTCTTTTAGGATTGAGGTATTCCACTTAAAAGATGTTGATTTTTTACCTTTTTGTCTCAGATATATTTTGATATACCTCAATAATTCCAATAATTTATTTACATACTCACACATGGCCATTTACCCCAATTTTAACTCATGGAATCATTCTACTTAACCTTCATAATAACAACTAACCTGAGGTATTTCTATGAAACGTAGTTCTTGAAATGCTTGAACTATACGATCTTTCTCTCATTTGTCTTCTTTACTTGTCGGAGGTGATCACACCTAATAGAAGCTCTACCATATAAAATTGAATATGACCACTATGCCCTTTATATTTATAGAATAGTCATGAATTTATAAATATTTTACTATCTAAATTTAACATCGCCATCAAAAGTAGGTAGCTTTTCGTTTTGAATTTTTCCACGTAAGTTATCTCTAAAATACCTCTTTCTCCTATGGTTGCTAGGAGGGGATTCTAGGCCACTTAATGAGTCCTTAAATGCATATGACTTACAAACATAAGTCTTTGACATAAATAGATTATATGTCCCATCATGGGAGGTTCTTCTTGTAATAGGGGACTTTATATGGGAACAACTCTTGAGTCATTATTTCTTCTACTAGCATTATTTCAATTTTGTTCGTGATGCATTTCCCTTTGTATGTCTCTCAAAATTTGATGCACCGTTGCATCCAACTATTTTGTGCCTCATGAGCCTTAATCGGCCTTTCATTATCTGCTTTACAGCTTTGAAGCTCCACCTTCCATCTCCTCATAGTCTTTGCAATATGTGGAGGAATCTCTTGATTATGTGTCCGGTGAATTGTCTCTGCATTTCTAGTCCATAGATTTCACCCAATGCATCTACTTTAAAATAATAAGGATTTTATGCATCTTTCATGGTGACAATTTCTTAACCGAACCACGAATATGTATTTGATATTTCAATTTATTTGATAAGTCCTTTATCAAAATGGAATCATTTGTTCTCTTTCCCTCTAAAAGACATTTCCAATGACTATAAATTTTATTAGATGTCAAGGCCAAAAGTTATAAGCTTTGGAAGCTCATTACCAATTATGACTTCTATATTTTGTTGTGGTTGGTAATAACGAGGTTGAACTAAAACAATTATAACCAACAACAATTATATTAGACAATCACAACAATAACAAAATTATCAACATAGTAATTCTACTATGTATTTGTTAGCTTACTTTTGGAAATCAATGCAATACAACATAAATATCGTCCCTTTGCCAATATTAACTCAAGAAAAAAAATTAACCATGGGAATCGGTAACTCATCGGGATTACCTAGGCAAGATCTAGGGTCAAATCCAACTGTTACCAATATAACGTTAACCCAAAGAAAAAATAATATAAAAATTAACTAAATATTAAAAAACAGTGCAAAAAAACGAACATTACACACCAAACAGACTCCTCACATTCCCCGAGGAAAATCTTTCACATCCAACTACCCTCCCACACTTGCCTTAGGTAACTTACCTTAAGTAACACAAAGAGTCTCTTTAAAATAAGTTTTGCCAAGAAGGTGGCATCCCTCTAATGGATTCACTGTGGAGGCGACCCATTTTCCCTCAATGTCCTTTCTTTTGTGGCCAATGAAATAGGTAATCATAGGTTATTTTTTATCACGTGGGTCAAAGACCACATGAAATCCTCCCATGGGTTGGTCATGTTAGACCCAATGACCTCGTTTTGTAATCATCTTTATGTGGGCCTTAGACCTTATTGTACCCATGGGGTGCTCCACGTGGCAACATCTCATTAGGTGATGCACAATTGGACGTTCTTTTCACCGGTCTCTTCATGTCAAGTTATAATTGGAAGTCTAAAAGGCCCCATCTCCCCTCACATGCAACTTTAAAATCCGTACCAATGTTAAGGGTCCCCCTCCGGCCATGGTTGAAAGTATTAATAATGGGCAGTTGTATGAGGGTGATTTCCTAGTCCTTGATGACAAAATCAACGAACGACCTTAATCATTGCAGATCGTAAGGGTCCCTCCTCCCTGGCATGCAACTTGAAAACCACGCCAATGGGACGAGGGTGTGAAAGCAAATTCCTTTTTTAATTCCATAGAGATTATGAACAGGCTTTGTAATTGATCTTCATGTACCACATCCATCAATTTATATTCATTCCATATAGGTTGTCCTTTGTACTAACTTGATGTTATTTGAACTTAAAGACTATTGGGAAGATTTAGATTCGTTCATATAGGTTTTCACCTAAGCTTGTATAAATTTACTCAAATTTATTTTGCAACTTTTTAAATGTCTAAATAATGTCAACAACCACACACATAAATGTCAACAACCATACATACATATATGTGAAATATGTGAAACATGTTGTGACTTTATAAAATGCTTAAGTTTGCTTCGTATTGAAGTTGAATTCTGATACATCACTATGGTGTTTCCATTAAGCATTCCCATCCTTCAAGTTTGCTTCGTATTGAAGTTGAATTCTGATACATCACTATGGTGTTCCCATTAAGCATTCCCATCCATTGGACAAATTTCCACTAAACCAAGCTTTCAAATTCTAACCCTCTAGACCCATTCGTCGTGATGATATAATAAACTAGGTATCCATGGAAGCTAGAAATTGATTAAAATGCATTTTTGGTGAGAATTAATGAGTACAACTTCAAGAATCATTGGTTAACAAATTTCAGGGCATCTAATTGCTCATGTTCATAATAAATTATAACACACACAACATGTAATTATGTAAACTTCCAAAGTAGAAAATAACATTAATTTGGAAATTCAGAAACAAATATGGAATACTTATCTTTTGACTAAATAATATAGTCCAAGAAATTGGATGCATACAAGCAATTTGCCATCCAACCATAGGCATCTAGTGAACATAGCACCCCCAAGTCAAGTTATGAGGCCACCAAGGAAAGGGAAGCAAACTTCAAGCTTCTATCTCACTCAACCCAACCCACTTGCTTGCATACTCGACCAATCTGCTGATTATAAATCATTAAAAGCATCTCATCTAACCATGGCACTCTCTTCCACTACCCCGCACAACACAAGGAATATTTTCAATGTCTCTACTCAATAGTACCTTAGATATATTCTTGCCACTAATGCTCTTCAGTGTGGGCAAAAAGAGTTCAATATGTTGAATGCTTTTTGGAAATTGACTACAATGATAATATGTGGCTTTCAATCACTCAAAGAGAAACAATTGCATAGTGGGTGAAGGATTCCTAACATGCCTAACTTATATGTTCTCCTATAATCATCTATTTCTCATATGAGGTCTCCAATTTACCATTTTACAATGTTGGTTTTTTTAATCTCATATTGGTTTATTGTTGGCAAGGAGAACACAATATGAGAGGTCTCATGCATCAACAAGGTAGTGATAAAAAGTGTATGGCATGAATGGAATAAAAATAGTTAAGGTAGTGATTGATGGCTTTCCTTCCAACAAACAAAAATGAAGTATTGTCACATTTCCCATCATGACTATACTCATCCCCATGCTTTAATACCTAAATGAGAAGGCTTAACCACCAACTTCTAAATGGATTTAATGGTTGGTTTTATAAGTCAATGGATGTGGATGGCTTCCTTTAAGGCACATGGTGGAATGATAAGTGCATAGGTTGACACTCAACAATAAAGGATTTAAATTCCCATAGGCCACCCTTTCTCTTCCCCTCTTGAGGAATCATAGCTACTCTTGTGCTCTCTGTGGTCATCTTGGATCATTATATATTATATTCCAGGATTAATATTTACATGCTTGATATCACCATTGATCTTTTGACTGAATATAGTCCAAGAAATTTGATGTATACAAACAATTTTCCACCCAACCATAGGCATCTAGTAAAGATACCACCCCCAAATCAAGTTATGAGGCTACCAAGGAAACTAAAGCAAACATCAAGCTTCTATCTCCCTCAACCCAACCCACTTGCTTGCATACTCATCCAATCTACTCATTATAAATCATTCTTGGCATCTCATCTAACCATGGCACTATATTCCACTACCCCACATAACACGAGGAATATTTTCCATGTCTCTACTCAGTAGTACCTTAGATATATTCTTCCCTCCAATGCTCTTTAATGTGGGAAAAAAGAGCCCAATATGTTGAATGCTTTTTGGAAATTGACTACAAGAATAATATATGGCTTTCAATCACTCAAAGAGAAACAATTACATAGTGGGTGAAGGATTCCTAACGTGCCTAGCCTCTATGTTCGCCAATAACTATCTATGTTCAATATGAGGTCTCCATTTTACAGTGTTGATTTTGTTAATCTCGTATTGGTTTATTGTTTCCAAGGAGAACATAACATGAGAGGTCTCATGCATCACCAAGGTAGTGATAAAAAGTGTATGGCATTAATGGAATAAAAGTAATTGAGGTAATGATGGGTGGCTTTCCTTCTAACAAAAATATGAAGTACTATCACATTTCCCATAATGATTATACGCTTCCCCATGCTTCAATAACTATTTGAGAAGGCTTAACCACCAACTTCTACATGCATTCAATGCTTGGCTTTATAAGTCAATGGATGTGGAAAGCTTCATTTAAGGCACATGGTGGAATAATAAGTGCATAGGTTGACACTCAACAATAGACGATTTGCTTTCCCATAGGCCACCCTTCCTCTTCCACTCTTGTGGAATCATAGTCGCTTGTGTGCTCTCTGATGCCATCTTGGACCATTATATATTACATTCTAGGATTAATATTTGCATGCTTGAGATCACCATGGCAAGTTTTTTTTTTTTTTAACAGAAACTGGAAATATGTATATATAAACGGGGCTGCGCACAGCCATTCGTTACAAGAAGGATAGCTTCAGATGTTCATGAACTACAAAAACGCTGCACGGGAAGGCAAACCATGGAACTGTCCAAAAAACCCTGCATACAGACTGCTCAAAACTTCTGAAAATACTAGAGGGATAAACCCTGACAAACTGTTTACCTAAGAGGAGGAAAAAAAACATTAAAACATATCTAGAGGGGGCTGGTTACTGATGGCTTCGATTGTTTCTAGGCTGCACAACAGATTCCTCCTCCATGGGGAGGACAGCCTCTGCAACTTCAACATTGGCTTCACCATTAATTCTGCTGGCCTGATGCATTTCCATGAAACGCTGTAGATCCTCTTGAATTCTGTCCACTTGTCCATGTATTTCCTGGAGTCTGCTCTCATTGTCATCTATGCGAGCATCATTGTTGCTGATTTGCTGAGAGGTATAGCTAACAGAATCGGCCATTTTCTTTACCTCCATGCTCATTTCTTTAGTGTCCACGATATTGATGGCCAGGAGTTCATAGAGTCTGCGTAAATTCTTCTTAATATCCGCCCATTCTCCTCCTTGATCCATTCTAGAAGCCTCAGGCGAAATGGACAGACGCGCAAAAAGATTGAAAGGGATGCTGGTTGAGATGTCAGAGGCTTTGCCTAGAGAAACAACCGCAGGAAAATAAGAACTGAGCACCACAAATTCTTGAAGCAGAGAGGCTTTACCTTGCTGAAGAGAAGCCAGCGAACCCAGAGCACCATTCACCCAGCGCTGTCCAGAATCCAAGACTCCAGCCCGAAACACTGAGTGGTCTATTCCTGCAAAGACAAGCCACTCTTTTACCACCGAACGCGAGAGGGGGAGAACCTGCCACGGAATGCCCAAGATCCACCCTTTGCTGATACCCAAGACAACCTGCCCCAGAAAACGTTGGATTTCCTGAGAACCAGAGCTTGCAGAGGAGAGATTCTGGAACGGCATTCTGGAAGCGATGAGAAGGGGAGGGCACAGATAAGCGAAGAGAAAAACGTGTGAGGGATAAATGCCAGTAACCCCAGGCCTTAAGGCCATTAATTCGGAAGCGACCGGATGGAGGGAGGATCGAGGAGGAGGCCACGCGGCAGGGAAAAAAATGCTGAATGACAAATGCATGGAGCTGGCGAAGGACGAGAAGGGAGGGGGGATGAGACGGCAAGGAATGACGAGGAGCGAAGGGAATGGGGAGCAATGGGGGATGGAAGGAGCCAAACCCAAATAAACCAAGGTTAAAAACATGGACCTAGGCCTACTATGCCCTAACAAGGGGCCAATCCAGTAATCAAAGAGGAGTTTTAGCCAAGGAGAAATCCTTTCCTTCATTAAGGGATGTATTTGTGAGTGGGGGGGTCCCCATCCTGATTGTAAACACCTTGCGGGAGGGAAGCCCCAATGTTGGCCATAGCGTCAGCTGCACTGTTGTTTGTCCGAAGAATATGCAGGGGCACAAAGGAACGGTGTAGAAGAGGTTTTACTTTGTTATACAGACGTCGACAGTTAATTGCTCCCAAGGGATATCCATTAATCAATTTGGAGATGACAAACCTAGAGTCTCCAAAAATTAAGACCTTGCGAAAGTTTTTAGCCTGAAGAATCCGAAGATCTTGTAGCAGAGCCAACCATTCTGCTTC
>LPNX010495907.1:1305438-1323051 GCA_001517045.1 Pseudotsuga menziesii | reverse complement strand
CCGCTCTTGCCACCCCTGAGATCACCATGGCAAGTTTACCACATGGTCCGTTTAAATATAGTTGCATCCTATTTTCCTAGAAATTCACTAGTTAGGATTTGGCCTTGAACTTCACACTATGAATCCATACTAGCTTATGTACATCATTTGCACATGATCATATATTTAAGCTCGCATGGCTTGGCTCCTAGCATTATAGCCACTCATTTACAATTTGTTTGTAATATAATCTAATAAATTCCAAGAGTCAAAACAGGGGTATTATACATTGTTGTGTTGCTCAAAAATGAGAAATTTGGATTAATTTATCACTGCTTAATAATCTTGCAAGTGTAGAATTTTGTTCTTGATTATGGTTGATTGCTTGAATTTTGAAAAGGTTGCAAGTCAATCATGATGAACACCTTGTATGGGTTGTGGGTTGCTTCAAAAGGCATAAATCCCATATGGTGAAAATGCTTATTGTAGTTGTAGATTATTGCATTCGGTGATAAACAATAAACTAGAGAAGTATTTTCAATGAAAACAAACTAGGAATTGTTAAATGAGTTAGTGGTTAGAATTCTCGAGTGAACTCCATTCTCATTGTAACCGTAAAGTATTGTTTCTTATATTTGAGCTAATAAATAATAGCTTTCTATAGATTTCATGTTTTGTTAACGTAAAGTATTGTTTCTTATATTTGAGCTAATAAATAATAGCTTTCTATAGATTTCATGTTTTGTTAACGAAAACAATTGGCTAAGTAATCTTTCACTTGTGTTTCAAGAGGCAAGTTGTGGCAATGTCATCATATAGATCATTCTTCAATTATGCTAATAAAGATAATAAAATGTGTTACACTGATTACTTCGAGGACCAAGCTCTAAAGTGAAATAAGTAGCCTCACAAATGAAAGAGACTCGCATTAATGATCCTTCAGTTGTATAAAAAAACCAAAGAAAACATCCTTTAACTCTTAAATGAATGCAATTGCACATAAATGAATTACTTCATTGAAATATGACATCACTAAAAGAAAATTTGACATAAAGAATTAGACATAATGAAATGTTTTATAACACAATTCCAATAATATGAACTTGGCCTATAAATCATGTACTGTTGAGGCTAATTTTAAAAACCAAGTTGTCATGCATCAAATAAAGTTAAATTGACAAGGTTATCATGCATCAAATAGAGCTAAAGAATGCAGTGCTTATATCCCCTTATTCCCTTTAACTAATAAACGAAGGATGGAAATGCATATCTAATCGTGAGATTTAATAAACACAAGTGATGCACGATTGAGTTGGCTTTTGAAATTTTGACACTTGGGTGATTGAGAACGAGGATATTAAGAACAACCTCGTATGCCTCAACAAGGAAATAGGAGTGACATTGATGACTAATATAGTAACATATTTATATTTTTATGGTTGCCTAATATATTAACATTTTTATATTTATATTGACAAATATTTATGTATGCATGTATTTATAGCATGTTTATATGAAGTTAAAAAGGCTAAAATGTATTTTTCATACACTCATTTGAAATAGACTTACCTCCTTCACATAGCCATGTGTATTATTTTCCAATTTGTTTGGTTGAATTATGGGGTTTCCATGTTTATTAATCATCTTTTGTTTTTAAAGAAAAATATGTACTGTTTTGTTTGAAAATTTGTAGTATGAGTAGCATGTGTGTTATACTCGTGTTTAGAAGGTGTGGAGATAGCTTTTCAATGAGCTTGATCTCAAGGTGGGATGTGAGGTTAATTTTTTTTTATTTATCAATGTGACTTGATGTTGGATAAGATTAGAGGAAACTTCGTCAAGAGAGGATCTTGTAATTTTCATAAATTAAAGAATAATATGAAATATGAGGGCAAAGGATTTGAAAACTAAAGAAGGATTACTCAAAACAACTCTTAAATACTATTACCAAGTTAAGTAGTATTCACTAAAATGCACACCCATGTCAAACCATTTATTTTTTTATTTGAAATTCATGGTTGTTCCTCATGTGATAACCTTACTAAAATGTTATATTTTCAATTTAAACCCTAAAGACATATGCTATTACAAAATATATGAAAACTTCTCTTTTTACATAGAATGCAAATCAAGTCAACATGGCTTAGTAAAATGCACAATGAACCTACAAAAATGAACACCTCGGGAAATATAAATGTACTATAATATATTATTTCACATGATCAATAACCCCTCATATCAAAATTTCCTCAATTTGTCTTCACATGTAAATTATAGCTCTTCCAAAGTCCCAATTTTCAATTATGTTCATTGTTTATGATGGTGTTAGAGAAATGCACACTTTGATTTGAATATGAACTCAAATTATGATATGAAAATTTTATAGGATTCTTGATTATTTCATTTATATCTCTGTAGGGTTATATTTCATGAGTGGATCCATAAAACCTCTTTTCATTCTAAATGAACATAACTATTGAGTACATGGCAAAACATGACCCAAGATTTTTAAAAAAACCTTCAAAATAAAATGGTCATGTATGCTATGTTCATAATTTAACACCCTACATAAGTTATGCACTCCTATAGGGTCCATATGAACATATGACATGATATGATGTATGATCCATTGTCCTATGTTCTTATAATGACACATAAGTGTTAAGATTCAAGCAAAAGTCCAAATATTGACTTTTGGACCTGAGGAGAAGGTGTTGCATCCATTTGAGTTGGATCCTGAAAATGTATTAAGTCCATACACAATTAAATATGAAAGTTGAAAACTAAAGTATCATGACTTGTTGAACATGATCTAGTAGTTACAATGGATCTTGTATGTAATATATCCCATGTTTTACTTTGGTTATTGATTAAGTTTGAATTCAAATTTATGATTAAGTGGTTATTATTCAATTATTTTATTTTGAAAATGTGCAAGATAAAATCTTGTCTCTTGTCCTCATGAAAGGACATATGTAAATGACAGTTTTTGACATTATTAATTAAATGTTAGAGCAGTTGGAATGACTATGTTAGAACTTGATGAACCATGATCCCATGGGTGGGGAACATAGTCTTGCTGCGCATGATGTGGGAAAGACAAGTGTCAAGAGGAAGTTACCTTGAACCAACTCTTAAAATTTACGAGGGAACCCAAGGTGAATAAATTCCTAAGGAGGTAAAGTTGGGCCTTGCTTAATACTTAGGAAAAGATATTATTTATATGCATGCATGTGAGGACATGCGGCGTTGTCTAGTATGCATGAGAAATTTGTTGTGTGAGCAATGTTACATGTTAGGAAATTTCTGAGAAGTGAGAGCTTTGCTTGAGTGAAGCAAGAGTTGGTTATACACTTAAGAGTATGGAAGGACTCTTTGGAGCATCTATTGCAGCTAGAGAGTAGGGTGTTATTCCCTATGGTGTCATGGTTCATGCAAGGGGGTGACTGTTGATTCAATAAGATCGGTTGTTTAGAAGTCTATGGTTGAGTGGAACATGGCTATTCCAAATATGTTTTCCTACATCTTCTACATATTATATATGTGGTTAATTTATTCATGTTATTGTTATGTAATTTAAAAGTTTAGTTATATGCATATGTTTTTATTTTTGCTTAGTTAGTTATCTATTTGATTTATAGGTTTCATTAACTATTATTGAAATCCTAGATTGTAGATTCTTTCATAACTAGGATATAGTATCTTTATTTCTGTTAATATCTAATGGTTAGGACAACCTTAGAATCTATTCCAATTACTCATGCATTTTACTCTTACTAGTAATGGTAGATTTGGGTTACATAGTAAGTAATTTACAATATGTTTCTAGGTTATATTGTTAATAACATGACAAGATAGTAGACAATATGAATATGTATTTTATCTAGGGAAGAATATATGTATCCATATACTATTAGGAATTCAAAATATATGAAAGTAAATAGTTACAAATATCATTCAAGCAAATATAACTAAAACAAATATCACTAAGTGACATAGAGCTTTTATGGGTATCCTTTGTTATGTTTGGGGTACAACATTTTGATTTTGTCACTTGAACTAGATTGTATTACATATATTTGTTGACTATACATATTGTTGTTTTTTTTGGATGAGAACGTTGTTTTTGTATTAAATATATCTAGCATAATTTTGTATGGAAAATTTGCATATCATAAATTTACATAATGTTCATGTGAATGCATGATTTATTAAATGTACATTTTATGATTTTGTTTCATAATGCTAGTCAATATTATATAGTAATAAAATATATCATTCAATTTTGTTAGGAGTGAATCTTAAAAACATATGGTGTTATGGATACGATGTTTCATTGCATTGTTGTAGACAATCTTGTATCGGGTAAAAGATGAATATCATCAATGATCCAAAGCTTGCAGTTTGGAAGTGTTTTAGACAATTCCACAAGCCTAGACACTTCTTGAGAAGTTTCTATTTCTCCATTGTCCTAGATATGTAATGTGTTCTATCTTGGTAGTGTTGTAGATAATCTTGTATCATGTAAAAGATGAATCTCATAATGATATAATTCTTGTAGTTTGTCCTAGTGGTGTAGACAATTCCATTAGCCTAGAGTCACTTCTTGATAAGTCTCTATTTACCCAATTGTCCTAGATACAATGCTTTCTAGCTTGTTAGTGTTGTAGATAATCTTGTATCATGTGAAAGATGAATTTCATCAATGATCCACAATTTGTAGTTTGGAAGTGTTGTAGACAATTCCACTAGCTTAGTTAGTTCTTGAGTCTAAGTCTATATTTCCCCAATTTTCCTAGTTACAATGCTTTCTAGCTTGGTAGTGTTTGAGAATCCTCTATTTATCCAATTGTCCTAGTTACAATTCTTTCTAGCTTGGTAGTCTCGTAGACAATCTTGTATCATGTAAAACATAAATCTCATTGATCCAAATCTTTTAGTTTGGAAGTGTTGTAGACAATTCCACCAGCCTAGTCACTTCTTGAGAAGACTCTATTTCCCCAGTTGTCTTAGATGCATTGCTTTCTAGCATTGGTTCTTTATTAAAAATGTTCAAATCTCATTTAAAGCTTGTAGTATGTAAGTGTTGTAGGCAATTCTCTATCATGTAAAAGATGAATCTCATTAATACCCCAAAGGTTATAGTTTGGAAGTGTTGTAGACTATTATGTAAAAGACAAATCTCGTAAATGATTTGTACAATTTGTAACTTATATCTTAATGTTTATGTTGAAATGGTTTTACGATATTGGTAAAGCTCAAGTAGCATTTTTTAATTTGTTTGATGATTGACTTTGTTATATGTAAAAGATGCATCTCATTTAAATTATCTTTAAAGTTTGTAGTTTGTAAGTGTGCTATAGACTATTATGTAAAAGATAAATCTCATAAATGATTTGTACAATTTATAACTTATGTTTGAATGCTGATGTTAAATGTTTAATATCATAAATGATCTAAAGGTTGTAGTTTGCAAGTGTGTTGTAGGATATTATGTAAAAGTTGTTCATCTCATAAATGATTTGTATGGGTAGTATGTCTTCATGTTTATGTTTAGTATTTAATGTGCAATGCAGAAATGGTTCTATAAAACTGGTAAAGCTCAAGTAGTATGTCTTAATGTTTAATGATTTTAATATACACATGTACATGCTATGTAAAAGACGATTATCATTAATGATTTAAAGCTTGTAGTTTGGAAGTATGGTTTAGTGATAGAATCTCATACATGATTTATATACAATTTGTTGTATGTTTTAATGTTTATGTTTAATGTTTAAATTTGTTAGATGTAATTGAAATCATGGAAAATGTGGATAAGGGTATTTTGGTTCGTAATCACAAGCAAGGATTCTTGTATTATAGAGCTTATGTTGAATTAGAGCAGTGGTCATAAATCAATCATATGAAAATTGGGATGAAACTTTCACCTCTTTAATCGAGAGACAAGGGTGGTGAAATTTTCATCCCAATATTCATTAGATTGCTTTATGACCACTGATGTACTTCAACATAAGCTTCATAATCTTGGAATCCTTGCATGTGATTAAGAACCAAATGGTCAGTATCCCCATTTTCCATGATTTTAGTTATATTTATAACACTAATTACTCTATTATATATATGTGTGCAAATATTAAAATTTACATGAAATCATATATATTAAATATTTTTATATTGAGTATGAGTAAAAGGATTCTCTCTCAATATTTTTATATTGAGTATGAAAATAGTAACCTTTTAATATAATGGATTCTCTCTCATATATAAATTCATTGTCGTTGTGGTCCTCCAAGAGATTCACCTTCCTTTTAGTGGATCACATCAAATAATATTTCACTTTTTCTTTGTTGTCTATGGGTACAATGACAACAAAACATCTCTCTATATACATTATATACATTGAACAAGGCTTGATTTTTTTGTTTTTGTTTGTATTACCTTCTCTAAGAAGATCAAAAACTCTATCACCGTCACTTGATATTGCCATATCCTCTGATTCTAACTCCTCCAAGCTTGTGAGAGGCATTTTTCCTTTTGGATTAGTTCATGTATGTTTTTAAGGTTTAACATAGTTATTTATTATGTTTTCACACACTTATGTAGATTCAATGTTTTCAATGAAAATAGGAGAAAACAATGTTTGCTTTCTACTATAAAATGCAGACACATTTTGGAATGCTTTTGTTTTAATAGAGTGTAAATCTCTAGCCCCATGTATGGTATTAACTTCATAAGAGATTGATATATCTATATATTGGATTTCAATAAGCCAACAAAACCTGTGATGTAACAATTCATGAATGGCAGTTTTTAATGTTGGTGTATATGTTTGAAAGATATATTTAAGGCTTATAAATAATATCTTTTGAATTTACAATTAATAGATATTTTGAAAACAAAATATGTGTACATACATGTTCACATCTTTTAATTGTTGATTATTCTCATCGTTTAATAGATTTGAGTGACACCATTTTGTAGGGACCCTCCGGGGGTCCCTGCTAAACCCAACAATAAACATGTGCATCTTCATATACATATCTGAAATAAATCTAACAACACTTTTCTCTTTTATGGAGACCATAGATTCATAATCTAAACAATATCATTGCAAAAACAATTAGTTAACCTAACATAAAATCAACTCTACCATCATTATAATCAACCTCAGATCTAATGATACACAATTATTTATTTAATCAAATAACGAAAATTAATAACCTGTCAAATCTCACAAGTCACCAAAGGTTGAATTAGTTGCCAAATATCCACCTCAATCTCCTCTTCTGAATTGCCAATAAAGAAAATCCATCGGATTCTACCCTATTGTACCCAATGGATACTCTTCTTCTCCTGGGACCCTCAAGCCGCAATGGGGTTGAATTAATAAAATCTAGCAAGAACTTTGATATGTAGACTAATTCTACAAGGCTCCCAATCGCACTCGTATCAAAGTGAACCACACCCTCCAATAGATACCTCAAAATTGCAACATAACCTCTACCATCCAACATTAGGGTAAAAAGAGATGAGAGCCTCATTCTCTTTTTGTTTCTCTATAACTTTTCAAAAACTCCATGCATCACCATGCATTCTTTTTCAAATAAATTTAGTTCTTTTATTTTATTACTCAACCTCTAAGTCTCAATTCTCCAAGCTTTTCTAATTGTTTTATTTTCAATTGAGATTTACTTTAGTTGAGTTTCCATGATTTTCTCATTTAAATGTTTCTCAATTTTTTACATTTTCAGTTAACTAGTTGTATTTGCTAAATTTTCTTTATTCACAAATTTCATAATTAAATTAATTAATTACGGATTTCTTTTCACATAATAATACACTAGAATATTTTTCTAAATCTTTTTAAAATATTTTATTGTTCCCATTAATAATTTAATTTAATGGTTGATTTTCTCTTTGTGGTGTGAATATCAAGGGTGCCATGTTTTTCACATGCCCTTCACGTATTCACTCGTTAATATTTTTTAATTAATTTTCATGTTCTCGTTGTGATAGTGATATCAAGGGTGACATGCTCCGTGCATGCCCTTCAAATACTCCTCCCATAGTGGGGATTCGATACGATGAATGAGACATTTTTAACTTAGTTCGGTCAACCATGTTGAGAGACTAGTGGTCCCTGGAGAATAAGGTCGTGTCCTTATTGTACACCCCCTAGTAAGTTCCTTGTGAGTGACCCAAATCATGGTCTACCCTTATGAAAACATGCATATTACGAGAAATATCCTCTCTCGCTCTTTTCCAACTCATCACATGGAAAAATGCTAGTCTTACATCATATCTTAATTCACCCACATTACCAGATGTGCACCGATTGGCAATTTCTATCCAACACCTGCATGTTTAAACACCACATGCATCAAATATTTTAAAACAATATTATAATATAAGCATAAATATCAAGTTAACGTCACATGTCGATGATACTTGAGTCAGTCCAAAGTCCATTTGGTATCAACTCAACACATATATATCAGGTTAATATAACCCGTGAATGATACCCAACTCAGCCTAAACCCCATGGGCTATCGACACCACCTTGCATCACATGTACTTGTTTTTCTTGTCACACTTGACGACCCATCAGAGTACATGCTAAAGATAATCATATGAAAATATAAACATTCAATAACCATGGAAATCATTTAACATTTTACATATACATTCAATTGCTATCTAAATCATTTCATTTTTTCACATAACCTTCAATCACAATCGAAATAAATTTACATTTCACATAAACATTCTGATCACTATCAAAATTATATTGAAATCACATGAAATTTCAATCACTATTGAAATAATATCAAAATCACATAGACTTTTGATCAATATCGAAATCATGTCAAAATCGCATAAACTAATCATAATTGTCACAACAGACAATTTCTAGGCAATTGTCATTAATAATTACATACTAGTTCCACACATGGTCAGTGCATTTGAAACTGAATGCCCTCAAATAATAAGATGACATAGAATCTAGGTCTAAATCCACACATAACCGGATCATTTGCAGTTGAATGCCCTCAAATAATAATGTGGCAATCACTGTCAAAACTAAACGACAAAATGGGGCACTACACATTCGATAGCCTGAGCAGCTAATGAAATCGATTGACAGAATGGTTCATTGTCCATCTTCTAAGTTCTCATTTTACACATGCTATTGCACCATCATGTTCTCCTTTTCCATGGTCAGTTTCAAATAAATTCCAATGATGTCAAATGTTTGATGCTCTATGAATTCGACATAACCAAAAGAATGATCATGAATATTTACAATGTACTACACACCCATCTCACCATATACAATGATCTTTGAATTCAACTTCACGTTTTTTAGTGATTCATAGAAAACATTTTCAATATAATATTGTACAAATTGTGTATCATGTGTATGGTCATCACTGATCAAAAAAATCATATTCTTTGATCATATGTCAACTGTCATTCATGCTTTAAATGCCATCAATATTTTGTTGAGCATGTCTATATACAACATGGAAAAATATAGAAACTTGCTCGGAATGATAGTATTCACTTTGTATCTCCTTTTGTGCAACAAATATATAGTTTTATGCAGAATCAACTACAGAAAAAATTGTTCCCGGTGGAAAAAATTTGTGAGATTGTTTGAATTGTAGGTCTTACCATTGTGCTATATGTGAATGTTTGGTGTATTTAGAAATTTCTTCAAAAAATCTGTCACGCATATTTTATCTGCTTGCAAATCAATTCTTTTGGAAAGAGAATCAGTAGAACTTGTAGCATAATTACGTCGTTAGGCTTTTTTCTCTCAGAAGTTGGTTTTCGGACCACTGTAGCAGCATCGTCCCTTGCCCCAATCAGAGTCTGCCACACATTAACATCCTCCACACCATATTTCTGAAGCATAGAAAGTCCCAATAGCCTATCTTGTAGTCACACGCATAGCCCTAGAAGTAAGCGAGGCAGAAGAAAATTGGATTTTTTTTCCATATCTAACAAGACCCTGCAGATCCATGATGGAGGACATTGCTAAATCCATTAAACAGTAGTTGGCTCCCTTTTCCAACCAACCAGAACTCCATAAGATGAAACCCATTTTACTAGCCCAAGAGGAAATGCAGAAGGCTCGTTCATACTCAGATCTGGAGCAAATACATCACAGGTAGTTCAGTTATTCTCCATGAGTTTACAGCATTATTTCTAGACCACATCATTTTTATTCTCCTTTCTCCTCCTGCTTATGATTCCTTTTCACATCAAATTGGGAAATGCAGGTCAGGTTTGCATTTGGTTGGTGGATTCACTGCAAGGTGGGTGCTAGAACTCTGGATGCTGCAACATTGTTTGTGATGTTGGGTCTGGGAAACGATGCCCCCATTTCATGATGGAGGTAATACCGAATGATTCCTATAATTTCATTCTCTTGTTGGACCTGTTACCCAGGAAGTGCCTTGTCTTTAACCCTGATTATCTGAAAACATTTTATGAAGACACGGAGCTTGAAAATTACAGGAAACTTATTGAAAAGGCCCCTCAATCACAGTTCTATATTCTGTCTTCTCTTTATGTCAGAAGCGTTGTGTCCCCAACTGCACTGCTGTTCAAGTTCAGAGATCTCAGTTCACCCCATGATTTGCATTTAGTAGAGGAATTGATTCATCCCACAGCCAATAAGGTTTTTGGGACATGGGTCGAAGCTTTTGATGGCTGTGGTGGGTGGCGTGAGGTGGAAAAGGAGGAGAAGATGATGATTTTGACGAGAGATAAGTAGATTAAAAGTATAGGGATTGAAAACGATCTCAGTTATTTTCCTACTTTGTTTGGACAGGAGATTGTAGACCGTGTGATTGCTGCTATTAGAAAAGGTCAATGAAGCTAGCAATATGTGAAGGCATGTTGAGAAGTGCACCCAATCTTTATTTTATGTTTAGGTGGGTTCCATTAGGCTTTCTATTGACCCCTTCATACACAAGAGCTTTTGCTCTTGTTTCCTTAGATTTTATGTATTTTAGGTCTTGGATTCATTATATTTGGTTTCAGCAATATGTATCTAAGATTTTAATACAATTATTGTGCACTGCTCTTTTTCTGTTTTTATAGGTTCAATCAAGGAGGGGATGCCGAAATAAAGTTCGATATTCTTGTAATTTGTGTATGTTGTTCTATCCATTCTATCCTCCACTTCCTACCTGCCTCTTCTTACCAGTTCATTCAAAATTAATAAATAAGTGTTATACTTCACTATCTCTCTCTTCTTCTCTTTTCAAGTAAAGTAAATGAAATTCACCTAAATTTTTTTGGACTTCAGAGTTTCTCAACATGTCTCTCATGTTTCTTTTGATACTTGAGATGGATCAAGGTGTAGCAGGTCCTAGAGAATTCTGTGCATGTGGTATTAATGCAGATAGCCCCCTCTGTAGCCCCAAGCAAACCATCTTACAATTCCAAACAAATTATAAGCCTGGATAGGTCTAGCACAAATCTCTTCTCATGTTATCATCTGTCTCTAATTCTCTCATCTTCATGTTTTGGTTCACTTCAACGGACAGCAATGTGGAGGCTATGAGGCTCAAAACAACTTTTAACAGAAACTATTTTGGGGTATGAAAGATCAATCTTGCACTTGGGACTAGGGAATCATGGTGTATGGAATCCAGAGAATTATCAATATCCATTTACAATGTGGAAAAAGGTGGGTTTAGTGAGAAACTCCAAAATTCACAATCCCATATTTTGCAGGAAGGTTGAATTTAATGTGGAGGGCACATCATGTAAGAGTACCAAAGGTTTGTAATTGACAGGTTTGATACAATAGCCAATGAGGGGAAGTGCCCCTGGTACTCTATTGACACCAAATCAAGAGGTGAATTTTGACATTCTAATTATATTTATGGGAAAAGCTTGTATGGAGATGAGACTCATGCATGATTAAGTTATTTTCCTTCTTTGCTCTGTATGTTGAATTGGATTTATCTAGCTTTGAATAATAGGTAAAGAGAATTTCCTGAATTGTAATCTTAATTTGCAGACACTGGAAAATACAAAATTAGGTGGTTCCAAGAACAAATCTGCATTTCTGAAGAATGCCACAACAACCTTGCTTCACACAATTGGTGAATCTGAGAAGGTGGCATTTGTTGCTCATATCAACAGGTACATTAGAGATGATCCAGTGATGAAAAGATGCCTTCCAATTGATCCTATGACAAATTATCTCTTTGATATAATGAAAGATGGCATTCTTCTATGGTATGAATACTCAATTAACTAATAATTACAGCCTTGTTGCAATTATAGGATAGCTGCATTTCATGAAGTTTTGACTGTACTTGGATCTTGTGGTTTGTTCATACAATTAGCTGTTGTCATATTTGTGAGAATGAAGACATTTATTGTTTCTATTTTTGTGGGCATGATGCAGTAAATTGATCAATGTCGTTTTTCCTGGCACGATTGATGATCGAGCAATAAATACGAAATCAAAGCTTAATCCATTGGAAATCAATGAAAATCATACAATTTGCCTCAATTCTTCAAAGGCCATTGGATTCACAGCAGTAAATATTGGAACACGAGACTTAGTTGAAGGGCGGGTAAGTGAAATATTCTGTATAGTTGTATATAGGTTGTTAAATTACATATTATATCTGAGGACTTAGATGATGGGATGGTAGGTCAAATAAGCTGTATAGTTGATCCCACCTTTATATATTACCACTGCCATACTATGTTAGCTCAATTCAACAGCTGAGTGTTCTAAGTTATATGTCCTAGTATTGAAAGATTTAAGGTTGTTGTAACTGGCATAAATATATTGAAGCTACATGTCTCACTCTCTCTATTTGGTTGTGGGATTTACCTGATGGTTTCATGGCCTAGATCCTTAAATTACCTGTTTCATAACTCATGAATTAAGGTAAGTGAATTCTTAATAATACATTGATAAATTTGAAAAAGGTAAAGGGTTTCTCTACCAATATATAATCTTTCTATATGGTTTTAATTTCTAAAGATTCATTTAACTGAGAAAGTCGGTTGTGAACATCATAACTTTATGCTCTTTAGAAAGTAGGTACATTATGGTTCTCTGATTAATAGGGACATGGACTCTGTTTTCTAACTCATACGATGTCTGGACCTGCCTTTTGAGGACTTTATAAATGGAGAGGCCCTTCTGTTTTGGAAATTAGTTTAATTGAAGTGTCTTTGTATTTTATCTAATCACACAATGTGTATATTGTATTTGCAGCCTCATCTTTCCCTTGGCTTGATATCTCAAAGTATCAAGGTACGTTCTGATGAGCTTTAGTTCTAACAGTGCATGGTAAGAGCTGCAATCTGACATGATTCATTTCAATCATAATACTTATATAGTCATGTCAAAAATCCAATCTGTTGTGCTGAAAATCTACTTTCAAGCATGGCAGTCTTAAATTCTTCCAATTATCATTCCTTGCTTGTCCTACTTGTTACATTTTCAAAGATAAGTTTAAACCGCATATGCTTCTTCACTTACAGATTCAACTTCTAGCAGACCTAAGTTTGAAGAAAACACCAGCTCTTGGAAGTCCATCAACATGTTGTGAATGTTGACTAGAATCAGAGAAGATATTAAAGATACATATATACTTATTACTATGAGGAGAAATAATAACAATGCTTCTTTTTACGGCATTTGCTGCACCTCTAATAATTTAAGTAGCCATAGCTTAAATTGTAGCATAGAAATCAGAAAGCACAATACAGCTATGAATCATATTGAAAAAAATGCAGTCGTGTGTTGTATCTAGGGAAGGAAGAATTTGAGGAGTGTTGAATGATTACACTTTATATAGGGAGAAATAATTGTGTCAGGACTATGGTTGTGTTGATTCCTTGGCAGAGAAAGTAGAAACAATATTATACGTTCTCTAATATTGTGTATGCACTTTGATATTTATTCTTTTCTTTTCGTTAATCGGCGGGAGGTTTGCAGTTCATTTGGGCTTTATGTACTTATTTATCCACCTTCCTCCCACGGTAGACCTGGGGCACTGCAGGTGTCTGCAATGGGATCGGATTGGGTTGATTTATTTACAGGAATGAAGAAGCCAGTGGCAGCAGTTGTCGTCTTCCTCTCATTTATTGAGAAACATGAGCTGGAATGGGAAATTCCATACTCCATAGCAAGGGTTTCCTTAAACTCTCTGTTATTGGCTTCATTTTACAATTTATCTTTCACCAACAAAAAATACAGTTTATCTAGATGTAATACAAGGCACAACCATACGTGATGCTACATTCAGGTTCTTCTTGGAAGACTTTCTGGTGTCAAAATTATGGAATGCCTTACTTGCAGTAGTTGATCTTTTGAGTATTAGTCAAAATAGGTTCTCATGAATCGATCCTTGTGGACCATCTTTATAAGTGTTCTATTGTTGATTGATCATTGGACACAGCTATGTCCTTCGGCCACTTGGTATTTTATTGCCTTGTTTGGGCACTTCAATTTGAAGGGAAGTTCATCAAAGTAAAAAAATAAACCGTGTTGCCATTTACTCATAATAACATTCGAAATGTTAGTTTTCAAGAGAGGTGCCAAATTATTAACCAAAGGTTGTGACTAAATACAATTTATGAAGAACATGATCAAATTCAAATGATATAATTGTGATAAATTATTTTATGTCCAGCAAATTGAGTTCGTATATTCTCATATGATAGTTCACAAGTTTGTATTTATATATGTAGCATACAGGCATATGTTGAATGGGTTCTCATTCAGGTTGTGAAATGTATAGGGAAGTTATATAAACGTGACATGGCAACTTCGGATACTGGATCATGTAGTCATAAAGATGACAGAGCAGAGATAGACATGAGAGCCCCTTTTGAATCAGTCAAGAATGGTGTTAGCTTGTTTGCAGAGAGGGTTGTTGGAGATAAAATTACTGAGAAAAGGCCTGAAATTCCAGAAGAAAAAGGTGATAATGGAAAGATTTTTCATTTATGTTTTTTTTTTGTAATACGCTTAGCCTTAGATGCCACAAATATAACTGTATAAATACCTTGCTTATTTAATTCCCTAGAGGAGAAAATAAGTTTTAGTTACAATAAATTTCTCTTTTTCAATGGATTCGGTTTATCTAAAACTATTCTTTGGGATTTCTAGAGTTGAATATCAAATGAAACACAACTGTATCTTCTACCAAAGGACTTAGTTAAGTTAAGAGAACAACTGAAAAACATTGAGACAACAAAGTCTCAAGCTCAGTTTGAGCTGACGGAGGCTAGGAAAGTTGTTGAGTATTTCTCTTGGAAGTTGGAAAAGGCAACAAAATCAAGAGAAAAGGCTTGTAAGGCTTCTGAAATTACTAGGCTCCATGCAGAAGAACTATATGCTGCAAATATAGAGAATCCTAAGGGTGATAGTACATATTGGAAATTAGAGCATACTGCTGCACAAAATGAGTTTATGGCAACTGCATATGAGCTGGAAGATGCCAAAACAGAGCTTAGAAAGCTGAAACAAGAGTTCCAAACTTGCATGGAAACCAAGGAATTTTCCATCAAACAGGTAGAGGAGGAAATTACTAAAGTATAAATCAATTCAAGCAGGGCAAAGGAGATTTAGAAGGAGATTGTTGCAACTCATGAATATCATTCCCTTCTTAAACCGACTTGTATGGAAATAGAGAAGGAAAGGGCTTCAATTAAAGATGAGAGGGAGGCCATAGCAAGGGAGGTTTCTATAGCTGCAGAAAAAAATAGAAAACAAAAATTGGCTATTTTGCAAGATATCGGTGCAACAAAGGATCTAGAAAGAAAGATAGCTGTCACAACAGCAGCAGTGGAGAACTTGCAAAACGAAATCAATTTAGTAAAGAGTTCAGAATCCAAGGTTTTTAAGGGAATTGAGAATCTTAGGAAGGTGAAGGAAGAGATTGAGAAGAAAATGAAACAAGAGTCTGATGCATGTTCTTCACTGGAATAAAAAACTATAGAACTTGAGCAGGAAAATTTGGATCTCAAGAAGGTAATTGAACAAGGATATTCTTTGAGGGATTCTATGGATGGTTTGGAGGAACTAGATCAGAAAAGGACAGAATTGACTGAAGTAAATGCGATAGAGGCAAAGGAAGAAGGAAAAGGAAGAAACAAGAGCAGCATATCTGAATGTTGAACTTCATAAGGCCAGATTAAAATTGGCAGTTGCCATTGTTGCTGAAGAAAAGGCAAAAGATCCTGCTATGCGTCTCTCTCAAGCTCTGCAATAGATTAATATAGAAACTGAGCAGGCCAAGAAGGAAGCTAAATCTATGAATGAGGAAGCATGTAAAGAAAAAATGGAAACTGAACAGGAAAAGGCCAAGATAAATACACTAGATAGTAGATTGCAATCTGCCTATAAGTAACTTGAGGAAGCTAAAGTTGTGGAAGCTATATCCATGGAGCAAATAAAAGATCTATCGAAAAAAATAAGTGATGCATGGGCTTCTTCTTCAGAATCTAGTGGCAGGATTACAATTTCACAATCTAAATTTGATTCCTTAAAAAGGAGGGTGGAGGAGATCAACAGGATGATAGATAAGAAGGTGGTTGATGTCATCGCTCAAATTGATACAGTGAAAGCAGGTGAACAAGAAATATTGATGAAGCTAGATGTGGTATATCGAGAAATTTAATAGCTAAAGTCAGCAGAAGAGAAAAAATTGTGGAAGGCAGATATGGCAGAAGCAGTGAAGAGAGAAGTTGATGGCGAGCTAATAAGATGGAGAGAACGTGAATAGAATAAGGATGCACCTTTTAGGAAAATATCAAAGTTACTGATGTCTGTAAAGAATAATGCTTCAGATTCCTTTGTAGAAATAAATTCCTTGAATTTTCAAGCATTCAATGAGCCATTGATTGTGAACAGTCATCCTGAAATACAAGGTGGTATAAGGTCTGCAGTTTCACCCTTGTCTCTAAACAAAAATAAAAAGAAGCAGAGTATCCCCAGTATTGGACAATTTTTTAGGAAAAGGAAAAGGTATGTTGTACCTACACTTCAATTTTCTGTTATAGATGAGGTTTCACAAAGATTAAGTGCATGTTTATTGTGTTTATATTTCCTACTTGTTTCCTTGTAGCTTGTATTTTCATACATGAGGACTTACCGTATATCTAGAGTTTCATCCTTGTTCTTGGATACCACACACATGTACATCTTTTTTTGTTTTATGATTTTATTCCAAGGCATCTAGAGAAAAAATTGAATATTGCTTACGTTATGAGCTCTCTAATATGGTTTCCTTGAAATCATTAAGCCTCTTAAAATGGGTCTGATTTTCCTTTAACATTGGATTTATGAATGCTAGATATTATGATTATTCATTTCATATCTAAGGGATTCTGCATATGATATTTATCACCAATATAGATCCATTTTAACTCTAGATCTACCAACTGCCGAGCAGGATTAAGTCCCTTGCAGTGCAAAGCCTTATAGAGTAAAAATTTTGAGGAAAGGTTTGCACCTCATGGAACTTGATCCCTCTTGGTGCTTGCTAGATCTGGACTTAAATTGGATCTATTATGGCTTATTTTATTATAATGATTTTTTTTTTTTCGTTTTCTTTTCAAAGGTCTCTTTTTTCT
>LPNX010495907.1:1243072-1304225 GCA_001517045.1 Pseudotsuga menziesii | reverse complement strand
ATATATATATTCTACTTTTAATTGTGAGTTTACATTATATTTTTATATCAATTTATTTTAAGTGGACATACGGTACAAACATGATACATCTCACCCACTTGGACTGTAGAAAGTACCTCTAGGTGCAACCAGGCTTAGATTATGGTTGAAGATTATGGTTGAAGAGCTATTGGACTGTGTTAACAAGTAAATGAGAACCAAATTCCCAAGCATGTTTCGTTTCTAGCCGATTCATGCCATGTAGTTATATGTATTATGTAGGGAAAGTGCACTTGACCTTTTTGTATGTTTCAAAGTGAACCGTAGATATTGCTTGATTATCTTTCTCAATAATACATTGTATTGTATTTAGCAATTATTTTAATCTTTGTTTATATATGCTTCCAAGAATGCCTCCTTTTGGTTAACACATAACCATATTGATTTAAATCTAACATCTCTCATCCTTGCCAGTGATTTTTAATATTTTTGGTCACAAGTAATTGTCTTAATGGTATATCGATTTGGGCTATAAACAATGTAAATGTCATATTATAAATATTCTGAATGAAAGCCAAGAAGTAAAACATTCAACTTTAGAAAAGATGATATGTTTTTTTGGTGTGTTACATATATTAGATCTAACTCTAGATATCCATTTGCATATATGATTCTAATTATTGATTAGGTCAATGTAGTTTGTTATGGATACTCTTAATACAATTATGAAATACATCGTGGCCTATCTTTTCATGGTACGATCTCTTCCTTGTTTCAATTCAATTTTGTTTCTTCATGGTGGCATCCATGGTTGCTCTATGTAATACCAAATATGAATCAAGTTTTTTTTGCTTTCGAAACATTTTGTGTGTATGTGCTCTATTATTTTTCTGTGTCTTATTATGGTTATCAATTCCATGAATTATGGTGTCATGTGAATTTAGATTACAAATTTATATGTGGATATCGACAATCAGATCTTAGCCAATTGAGAATATATTTGGATTCTTCTTTTGTTTTGATATGCGATTTGTATGCTTATCTCTGTCATGAAATCTGATTTACATTTGTTTCTTAGATGTTGTTTCTTGGATTCCTTCTTCTGTTTTGAGATGGAATATGTATTCTTGATCTTTGTCATGAAATATGATTTACATATGTTTTTTTTTATGTTTTTCCATGTTGATGAACTACGTTTTTGGGGATTGGTTGATGGAGCTATGGTCGTGAATCCATGGTGTGCTTATGTAGAAATTGGCGTGCATTTCCTTGTGACACTTTAGGCTGATTTGCATTATATTTTCAATTCCTATAATTAATTTTTTCAAATATTTCATATATTTTTCTTATGACATTTTGATACTGATTTTTATTAAAATATCATTTTGTGATGCCAATGGGATTTTGGTCCTCTAAGTCTGGAAGTAGGCATTTCACCACGGTTGTACATGCTTGTGGTGATAGTGGACAAGCACAAATTCCATACATTATATGCCCTTATTTGATCACCTTTTATGTAGTTTCATCTTGTAGTCAAGTTTATGTACTTTCCTTTTGCCATTAGTTGTCGCCTTGTGGAATAGACTATTATAATGCCTGGTTTGACAGTGCCTCTGAATCCTCGCCACTTATCATGATGTTCCTAGAGTTTCATACCATAGGCAAGAATTAGATCTGACACCATATCTAACTGTCCCTATAATGAAAGGTACCATTACTTGTCTTCAGTTTTTATTGTTCTATAAAAATTGTTTTAAAATTTACTTTTAGTCAGATATGGATTTGATAGAAAACCTTCCAATGATGAATTTCTCATTATATATTGTGTTAGTGAAATGATGTGGGTTGTTTACTTATTGTTGGGTGGAAGCAACAAACTATTTGTCTTCAAAACAATTTATGCTCACATCAGAAAATTTCATTCCTAAATAGTACAATTTTAGACTACCAATAAAGAGACAATCGTTAGAATGTTTGTGAATTTTAGAGGATATGCAATCCCATCGCCTCTAGGCTCAAAACTGGCTTTTATCAAAAAAAAAAAAATTCTCATTTTTACTTAATGATTGATGTTGATGTTCTGCTTTCAACCTTTCAATATTCCAAGCATCATTAACATTTTAAAGATTCATTCTCATTCAGGGAATAAATCATCTTTGTTGAAGCTTGTTCCAACTTTTTTTTGTTTAAACTAACTTCATTTATGTACTGTGCTTGCTACAAGGTCAACGTTGGAAATTAAGTTCTTATCTTTTTGTTTCGTTTGTATTTTTGAATGCAATCTTACCAAGCTACATTGAAGTGATTTATCTACAATTATATCTTTATCCAAGATTTTAAGTTTGTAAGATGGGGATTATGTTGGTTTAGTGAATTCTAATGTTAAAATATGTGTTCTTAAAGCGGACCTTGTGCAATGTCAATATCTATGCCTTTGTCTCTAAGGGTTTTACGAAAAAAAATTATGTTGATGTCCTTGATGCTTCAAAATGGGAAATGGGTATGCTTTCTTATGGTTTTCCCTTTGGTTGGTTGTAATAACCAAGAGGGAAAATTGATATAATTAGAATTAACTTGACCCCAAAAGACACAAAAATTTCCATCATCAAAATTTTTACTAGATACTTGCACTGGGGTTTTAGAAACCTTACTCTTGGTTAGTATCAAGTTTACCAAAAAAAACATGCATAAATTCATGTACACTGTTTAACTCTCTTGCAAAAACATGATTACACTCTTGGGTTCATACACAAAAAATATTCATCTTTTCAATAGGTTTAGATATAATACCCTACATGCATTCTTGTGCTCTTGCCTATCCAGGTAAGTAGTGTGTGCATCCTTGTAGAATTAGAAAGATTCTTTGAGGACATGAGCATGGTTGAATTTCATGGTAGTTGTCTTAGTAAACCTATGGCAGAAACAAATAGTGACCATACAGGTATATTGGACACATTTCTGTAGAGGAAGTGATAAAAAAAATCTAAATTCTAGAGCCATATTAATAGTGTTGCATTCAACATTGTTTCCCAATTCTTATGGTAAGACTGATTTATAGAACTTGGAATGGCTTCAATATAAACTTATTTTGGTTCTATTTTATTCTATGTTCATTTTGTCATGAATATTTCAAATGCTTGGCAGGCTATGAGAACTATTCTTGTTGTGGCCAATAAAGGCCAATAAAGGCCAAAATTTTAGTCCACAAACATACCCTAGCACTTTTGTTTGAAAATATACACCAATTTACTGTCTTCCACCCTATGTCTAACAACACGCTTGAATCTACTATCATGAAAAATACAGTGGACACTGATATGCATCATCCTAAGATGAAGCTTAAGGTTGTTCTTCCATGATGGATTGATATGTTCCTTCAACACAAAGGCTTTTCAGTAAGTCAACTGGAGCCTGCATGATTTAATCCTAGAGAGACTTAGAAGTGCATGTGTAAATTTGTATCCACTAATTTGAACTTCTAATAATCCTTGGAATTGAAGATGTTCTAGGATCAATAGAAGATGAAATGACCCAAACAAAAACCATATCCTCTCTTACAGTAGAGTATTTTCAATTATGTGCAAATTCTGCTTTGAGAGAAAAATTGGTACAAATTACTAAGTCTGACCACGTTTCAGATCCACCAAAGGTGACCAAATATGAGCCACCTGGAGTACGTTGTGATAAAGAAATATCTTTTCAGAAGTTATCAAAAGAAACTCAAGTATGACCTCATGGAAACCCTACCAGGAGCACTACTAAGGTATCTCTATGCTTGCACATACACATTTCCATTGTTAACAAGTTGGATCATTGTAATTTCTATTTGGCCTGAGATATATTGGGTTGCTTGACACCACTTGATTTTCATGCAGGTGCCTAAGCAAGGAATTTCTCTTAGAAGAGCTTTGGCATCCTTACTAAGTTTGAAGTTTATGAGGGATTAATTTGTGCTCTTGAATTCATGTTCAACATTGAAGGAGAACTGGGGGACCCTAGCAAAGGCTGACAAGTTGTGTCCATAGATATTGAAGGGGACACAATGCTTGTTGGTGATTATCCATGGTAGTGAGTATTACAATACATTTATTTTATGTATTGTTATTTTGAATATTGATAATGTTTACTTATTATTTGGTGTGATTATAAAACATGGTGTTTCTGTAGTATTGTGTGCAATATTTTCTGCTATACACAAGAAAGATCGAGAAAATGAATCCTCAAAAGAAGCATGCTAAAATTCAAGGATGTTCAATTGATAAAACCAATAACCAGAGAAACATCTAAGCATTATGTTTCCAATCTTCGACAATCAACTTTACATAAAACCATTGTAGACGCTTGAAAGTTGATACTGCCAACAGATTATCTTCAAGTTTTTCTACTTCATTGGTGATTTCCATGCAGTGTGATGGGCATGAATTAGGTATATTTTTTCAATGGGACTTCCTGAAAGGAATTTGTAAGAATGTATGTGGTGTGCTTGCTTTATTTTGATAGACTTTTCCTAAATGAAAAACACATTTTCCTGGTATCATAGTCTTGTGATTCGGTCCGACCACTTTCAAGGAATGTTGTAGCACTGACTATCTTATGCAAATAGTTTGTTATGATTATGGTTATGCATGGATTTATATAAAGGAATGTGTTTGAATATCAACTTTGGAGCTCACATTACAAACAAGAGAAACATCTATGATACGGATGTAGATTTTAGGAAAGTCTGTATTTTTGAGAAAAATCCTCAAGTGTAGACAAAAGATAATTGGGAAAGCAATGTACTTATGTGCTTCTCTAAAGCATACAGGCTTGGATGTTAAATGCCAGTAATATGATTGCACAACTTGAGAAAGCAAGGGAACTTAAAATGTTTCATTTGTAAGAAGTTCAACAAGAGAATTCTGGAGAATGGCCACTCTTGGAATTGTACATGTGCAACCTGTGGATAATTAAGATACATATCATGATTTGTACAAATGGTTGTATAATTATCTCTATGTATTACTGAGATTTTTCTCCAAATGTTTTAAATTGTAATTCCTATTTGATATCAAGAGATTCACATTTCATGCATGTGGCGATTTTAGCTGCCGAGTTGACTATATTGGGTTGCTGCCCATTCACAACTGTGGTTTTCATTGGGAGTTATTTTTCCATTGGGTATTGGAATTTTAATGATAGATTTATTTTATCTGAATGGGGTCTTGTGACTAATTTCAATACCTTTTTTTTTACATTTATCTGCTAAATACTAAACACTATTGTATGGTCTTTACCTTGATTTCCATGTTGTTTAATTAGACAATGCTGATTTTTACCATTGAAAATGTTTATTTCCAAAATTTTAATGGTTACTAAACTAAGTTGTTGTGCACTATCATTTAAATGTCTACTAGAATGGTTTTATTGTAGTTTCTTACCAATAAATTTGTTCTTTGGAATTATGCATTTCTTAGAGTAAATGTAATATATTTTCCATAAATTACTTTTCATATATTGGTTCCATGAATTAAATAAATAATGAATAGTGGCCATGGAATAATGGATAGCTGAATGTTTATAATAAGCAAACATTTCAACATCTTTTTTGTTTTAGAAATGCAACTGACATCACAATACAACCTAGTGGTATAAATCTAGATGAAATATTAGTTTAGGAATCATTAGGTAACAATGGTAGCCAATCAAATCAATTGACAGTAGATATGCTTATCCTGCTAGATGATAGTACAGTCCAATAAAATAGCTCAAAAAGTAAATTTTTAAAATTTTTGCTCCTATATGCCACTGTGTTTCCCACATTCTCGATAAATTCAAGTAAAAGATGGTGCCTGAAGTATAACATGACTTATTTGAATGGAGTGGTAATTTTAAGAGCAAGGGAGATATAGTTGTCCATAGGTTCAATTTTTGTTGAACAGTTTGTTAGATGTTCCTTATTAAGTAGAGTGGAAATAGATAACTGTATGTGAGATCTTTTAATAGTTCTCTACTTGGGAAAGAAGTTTAAATTCATACCCATTTTCTTTCCAAACAGGATAGACTTCACATTATTTTAGTGTGTGCAGGAAAGTATGAAATGTTGATGTATGCCTGATTTCCAATTTGGAGTATTTTGGTTAGAGACAATCGAATAGGTGGTAATAGGTGAGACGGATATCTTGTATTCTTCTAATATTTTGAATGGATGGAAGGAATTATCTGGCATATAACTTTGTTAGATATCAGATGTAATGTTGATTTATTGTGGAATGGTTTGCAATTTTGTTAGAGGATACTTATTTTTGGGTTTTATGGTTATTTGTACAAGGGTTCAAATAATGCAAAGGAGGGATTTGAATTATGGTAGATGGAAATGTTGATAAGAGCTTTAGCTCCACTCACAACATGATTTCCTAATGACCTGTGACTGTCAAATTCTCTTTGTGTCCCTTTGTGTAGGATAATGGTCACCCAAAACATCCATCTTTGCAATGAAAATTATAGTCCAATCACATGCTAATATTTATATGGATAAGGGTGAAGGTCTTTTTCCTGCAAAATTGTCATGGTCACTTAAGTTGGATTTTTATACTTGTGGGCTTCTAAAGTAATGACTCGGGTCTCCCTAATGATGAAGAGGCTATTGTCTATAGAGGGATGTCATAGAATGGGTACATTGTTGGAACAAGTTCAACCCAAACTTATACCTTGCATTCAATACATTTAGTTACAATTTTGTCCATAATTTCTATGTCAAGACCAACAACACAAGCCAATGCGAGCATCTCAATGGCCTTCAGTAGCTTTCCAATTCCATCATCTTCATTTGTGCAAAACAAAATTCCAATTGGTAGAACTTATTCTATGCCTTTAAATGTTAGTGAATCTCTTCCACTATCACATATTACAGCTGTTGGTCGGTCTAGGACATCGTCCGATACTAGTCCATGACCAAATTCAACTTCCTGGGTCTAGCCAGGTGATATTGAAGGTTTGAAAGGGAAACTTCCGCAGCTTGTAAATACCCTTGAAGGAATCTTGATTCATGATAGGCACTGTATATACCCTTGAAGGAAGCTTGCTACTCAACGATATTCTAGCAAAATATCATAAACTATTTGGAATACCTTTATATATAGCTGAATATGGTTCTTGTAAATTGGTTAATCTAATTAAAAATGTGTCGGATGCTTTCTACATAGAAGGAAAAGGGAATAGGAAATTCTTGTGTTTAAGAGAATCTGCAACTGCCTCACATACCCCTTTTTTTAATTCTTGTGACTGTCCAAATAATGCGTAATAACCATTTTGTGGGTTTTGATTTTTTCTTATTAATATGATATGCATATCAGGAGCAACGCATTTTCCAGGCTGCAAGGTTTACAGTGTGGAATCGCAGCGATGAATTTATACATTAGGTTTTCTTGCTTCCCTTGGGATTCCATGGGGATGAATTTGGTATCCTTGAAGGGAATGTAGAATGTTTTGGATTTCATTCAGGATGAGTTTCTTGATATGGATGTTATCAATGTTTCTTGTGAGTTTTCCTATTGTAATTCTAATTGGTATTTGAATTTTGGCTCATCCCTATTTCATGTTTGGTAAACTCTTTACTCCTTGTTTTAATTTTGTTGGATTGGATTTTTGTTTAAATGCCAAATTTTGGGTTTGTGTTCAAGCAATTTATGTACAGACAAGAAACCCACAACTATGAATTGGATTGTAGGGAATTAGAAAATCAATAGTCTATGAGGCTTTCATTACTAAGCATGTTGTTAGGAAGGTCTTAAAGATTACTATTCCAACTTTTTTTGTAATTGGACATGCTCAAAGACTTAACTGGATCTACACTAGTTGGTGGCATGGGAGGGTTCAATGCCCATGCATCCAATATTGTCTTTGTTGTATTCATTGCAACTGTCCAAGATCCTTTCCAAAATATTGAGAGTTCTCATTGCATTACAATGATGGAGGCTTCCATTTGCAACAAGGATCTGCATGTATCAGTCATAATGCCTTGTAATGAGGTAATAAAATATCCAATGACTTTAATTTACAATTTAACTCACAATTATGATACCAAAGGCAAAGCATTATGCTTGTATTATTGATGTTCTTGGTCGTGCTAGGCATATGGATGAGGCACATGATTGTATCCTCAATATGCATATGGAACCCAACGCTGATGTTTGGGAATCCCTGCTTGGTTCCTGCATGGTTCATCATACTGTTGTGCTAGCAGAATGTGTGGCAAAGCACTTGTTTGTCCTCAAATCCAAAAATTCCTTATATTATGTTCTTTTATCAAACACATATGCTACGACAGGTATATTGTAACGTCCCCAACCTTCCGACTGGTGAAGAGGATGCTATCAAAAAACAAAAACCTCCAGGCAAATATCCCCATGAACAAGAACATGCATATAAAGCTAAAATAAAATGCTTAGAAAATAAAACATGCTAAGATGCGTAAAACATACAAGGATGCATAGTCACTCAACATACAGCCGAAGCAACATATAGATTCCAGCATCAACATGTTCATCATGATTCATCAGACATTAGACAGTAATGCAGAAGCAAAATGGACAGGAACACTTATCTTATAAATATCTCATCCCGCAACCAGTTATGTCGCTGCAACGTTCCACCCAACCATAGGCCAGCGTGCTCATCAATATCTCAAAAACACTGCCACCCCTGAGATGGGAATGATTCTCCAAGGAATAAGGGTCAAATCAGGCTTACACATAGCCAAGGTACACAAATCAGTCAAGCCCACACAGTAGGGTTTATCAGGCCGTCAAGGAGCTAGGAAAGGCTAAATGCTAAGCTGGTGGTCTCAATGGAGAGCTAAGGACACCTACACCAGATCTAACCTGACTTCTAAGACATCCACACACCCAACACCAGGAATCAGTCCTTTCTCTGCTTCACAATCCATCAAGCCCTGACTTCCCTTTCCAATGCTCTTCAAGAGTTGTGGGGAAGAAAGACAGGAGTCCAACTCTATCTGAGTGGCTCCCAAACACCAAGTTTCTCAAGCATACCCAGCCTCTAATCCTACTCTAAATAGTCTGAAGACCAACCACTGCATACCCACAGTAAAACAAGCTTTTCACAGCGGGGACAGAGGAAACCAAATCTTGAGTCGTTCTTGGCCCTATCATGGCCAAAATGAATCAATGTCAACCTACAGTAGCTCAAAACATGAAAGAAACCATAGCCATGAATGATGGGGGGAAAACCACGATAAACCGCCAGATCAGGGAAAGAACCACAGTCTCGGCTCAACAATGAGGTGACGAAAACATTACACAGTCCCAAAATGGGAGAGAAGTCCGATTCTCAATCTTGGACTGGGAAAAACAGTTACACAGACCACAAAACCGTGAGGATAAAACACATGCACACAGTCTGATAATACAAAAGGGAAATCGATCATCTTCCCAGGCCGAGGAAAGAACATAGCCGATATCACAGTGAAGAACCACGGATACCTTTCACAGTCTGACAATGTCAATAGGGTCATACTCTCTGTGTGACCGCAGGAAGAACAGAACGACTCGCTGTGGGAGGAAAAATAGATCCACCGACCAGCAATCGGTGAGAGAAGGGAGAACCGAGCAGACCCCTGCCTGCGTGAGATGGTCAAGACCAAAAACCAAGAGTGGAAGAGTGGAGAGAGTGGTAACCGTCCCCCTACCCTCCATGTGAGAAGAGCGAGCCCGCTGGTGGAGTGTACGTGGGGCAAAGACTAAAAGTCCTACCACACCCACCATTACTCAGCAATAACTACTCCCAGACAGCAGAAGTTTAAATGGGTGGCCGACACATGGCAAACTTCCAATGACCCCCACGGGTTAGACAACCCTCCCCCCCTCTTAACCTTAGGAATCATGCCCTTTTCATAAAACGTTGCACCATCATAGCTGGATGTAGGTTTATTTTAATTAATGTGCATATTTACATTATTCCAAAACTCTAATGTGTCAGATAGCACGATATACCATCAGTAACGATCCATATTGTTGAAACATACACAACCGAATCGATGGTGGGGCTTTTGCCTTTAGCATCCGGGGTCAAAACCGGGACATTACAATCCCCTCCCCCTTGGAATAACATCGTCCTCGGTGTTCCAATACATAGGAATGCATATGTAATTTGCACATCAAAATTTCAAAACTTTGCAGATCTATCCCACGTTCAATTATTTACTTGAACTTTCAGGACCAAGCCCCTCAGATTCCACAAGCTTCCTCTACTGGTTCTTAGGTTTCGGCTCATCTCCAAGTTGAGGAAATTTGTGGCTACTACCCTCTTTATGTTCCCTCGTTGGGCAGTCCAAGCGTAAATGATGTCCTCCGCATTTCCAACATTTCGTTGGTTGCTTCATCTTTACTTGCTCAATTTCCTTTGAGTCTTCATGCCTGGAACATTTCTTAATGGATCGCTTGGACGAATGTCCCATCATTGATCCAATTTCCTTTCCTTTGCCTTTACGGATTTCTCCCAAAAGGCTTTTTTTTACCTCCTTTTGCAAACCTATAGAGTCTTGCAAAATCTGGTGGTTCATCTCATTCTGCCTTTTTTGTATCTTGGGCATCTCTCCAAGGCTCTCTTGGGTCCTGGCAATCATTTAAAGGAGACTTCCAACCAAGTCCAGCAACTTTTGGTCTGCTGCAATGATGAATGTGCACCACTGGATTTCACCTTTCTCACCTGTAAAATGCATCATTGAAATTCTGTCAGACCAAGCATAATATAGGCATTAAAATCGGTCAATTAATTGCCCAATTGGCATGACAGTCCAAGTCTCATCAAGGAGACATTCATATTTCTCATGCCTTCCCAATAGGCACATGAGCTCATTCATTTCCACTCTTGGGTAGGGAATTAACCATTCCATCTTTCACAATTTACTTTAAGCAAATACACACATTCTATTTTCAGTCAATACACATATTTTTTCAGTCATACATGCATTCAACAATCTTTTGTTTTCACAATGCATAAATATATATATATAATCAAAAAGGCAAGAGAGAGCAGCAATAATTTTTCCCCTCTTTGTTTTGTTCCATCCTGGAACCCACACCATCGCTGTGGTTTTCATGCTCTCAGCCTCTTTCACTTCATCGTGAATGTTGGACCAATCCCTCTTGGTCATGACACTTAGTGTCTCTGGTCTATTTCAGACCTCTCAACCATGGAGCCTCCCCACATGGTTTGTCTCGGCTACTAGGACCTTCACAGTCTCACTAGCACCTTTTTCATTACTGCTCATTCTGAGCTCTTCAGGACAGTCACATGTCCACATGCACCCCTAGGATGCTTTCGTAGTCCTCGCTTCCATCGATACCTATATTCAAACATTGAATAGATTCACATGCTTAGTTTATTCCCATCGGGTTTTTTTTTTACCTCTTAAACAAGAGCTTAGAACATCATAACCAAATCATACACACATGTATATTCATAAGCAAGAATTGTAAAATAATCCAATACTTATCTGTATTGTGTGTTCCCTCGCTGGTCCACAGGATCCTGCTTCACTTTGCAAGCCTTGGGATTGCCTATGGACTTGGATGTTAGGTCAGCACACATGTTGCTCCACAACATCCTTTTATATATATATCAGGCACAGTCAAGCCAACCTTCAGTTGGGTTTATCAGACCATCAACAAATCACCTGCACTTATATCAACAATACACTTATGTCAACAACGCACTTATATCAACAACCAATCATCAGCCAAGCCAACATCGTTGGGTTTATCAGGCCATCAACAATAACACATGCACTTATATAAACAATAAATGACCATTTCCAGGTTTCATTTCCAGCAGTGAGCTCTAATTCCACTACCCCATATCACACAAGAAACCACTCCCTTCTCGGTGCTATTTAGTAGAAGGTAGGATGAACCCAAGTCATTGTCCATTTAGTGTACAATACCAGACTACATCTGTTTAGCCTGACAACACAAGCAATATAAGCAAACTCGTTAGCGTTATTGCTCTAAAACTGTAAGAATATTTCACATCATTCACTATCAAGTATTGAGACACCAGGAGTGCGTCCACTCCCTAGGGTGTAATCAATATTGAAAAACCCTTCCATGATCCAACATCAAAAAAGTGTGCACACTTTTACGGTGTGTGCCATGTAGGCCCTATTCATACTCAAGAAATCGGTCATCATGGAAACAAAATCAAAACATGTTCTGCATATGGAATTTTAATAATTTGACATGCATATTCTTAGCTAGGGTCACAGAACACTTATCCATTTGCCGATGTAGTATTCCTTTGTTAAGGAGGAATGGGGGCTCCCTTCTCTAAGTTGATAGTCCCTCAGTTTTCCATCCCAACTCCTTTTTACATTTCGTATCCACACATGTCTTACCGACTTAATCTATACCATCTCACTCATGTTGCTTACCAAACATGTAGTGTAGATGAGACATTTCCAAAATGTCCAATGGAGTTTCACCCGAAACCCATTTCCAAGATAAGGGAAACCTCCCCATGACGTTTGGCTTCTGCAAGACATCACACATGATCTTCTTGCAATGTGTACCCCTAGCACATTCATCAAGTATCCAAACAGTCAATCGTTATCTGATAATACAATCCAAATTTGATTGTTCCATAACCAAACAATGACATTAGTAATTCAATTCAATAGAAATTTTCAACTATGTTTACTACAGAAATTGATTTGCTTGGTAATGAGGCGATCCTCATTGTGGTCTCTTGTAAGTAGCACCACTATGCCCATTATAATTTCATGCTTACTAGCATAACATGAATACCCACTTACAATGCATCATCTTGACACAATCTTATGCAAGCCAATAGTGATTAGTAGTTGTCAGCAATTTCTTAAATCCAAAATTCACAAATTCAAATTTAACAACCCATTATGTATACCCGGTAGTCAATTGATCATGATTACCCTCTTCATGCACTTACTATCCTGCATTCATAACAGCTCTTGAAATGGTTCCAGAATTGTCATCAATTCATCATTTCAGCCATTAGTTATTCATAATATCACATGCACTATCTCAATGCATTCATGCAATGTATCACAACATGTGCACCCATACTTACGTAATCAGTTATTCACACCTTTCGTATGCATCCATTCAATGCATAAATACAAGGTTTATAAAATCTTTTAATGCATATCCACTCAATGCTACATTGCATTGATTTAGGAATACTATGCATTCAAACATATCATGACTACTTCATATAGGATGCATGACTATAATCAAGATCATCAGTGCTTACTTGCCTTAGGCTACTAAGCTCATAACAACATAATACAGGCATGACACATTTCTCTATGAATGCAATATAAAATTCAAATACCTATGTGGTATGAGACCTCTTGCTTTTACCACTCCTTGCAATTGCCATAACTAAACTCTTACCTTCATGGGTCCTACTTACACCCTTGACATTACCAGTTTGGTTGGTCCTTTGCAGGAGATTGCAAAATTTCCTCATCAACTTTTGATCCTAGACTTGTTGCCTTATCCCTTTATCCATAGGGTTGCTAGTCACATTCGTCAGCATCAGCAACATATTCAGCCATGTCCATGTTGTCGTTGGTTTTTCCACTAATGCCAACACCAATGCAATAATTATCATTAGCGGCTCATTATAAATGTATAATTCTCACTATTCTTACCAACATGTAATATCTTATGCATGCTAGTCATATCCTCATACATTTCATGTATAAAACTTGTAATCATAATTAGCAAGACAGGGTTTAAGGAAATTTCCTTTTTCAAGTCCCTCATCCTTGCAGGGAACTCCTTTTCCACACAATAGATGGTTTGACTTCATGGTCTTGCTACCTCTAGGCATGCAATTCCTGGATCTGTCCATATTGACAGCAGCACATTTCTCTTTCAATAAATCACTCGCACTTTGCTGCTCCACACTCAAATTCTAGTGACTCTCCCTTGTTCCCTGTTGGATAAACTTTCCAACGCCTATCCACATGCTTCATTCTGACCTCGGGTGTGAAAACCACACCACTTCAAAAATGATGATTTTTACCAAACGTATTCTGGTCTGAAATGTCAACCTCAGCCACCTGGAATTTTCTTCCTTTCCAGCCCTGTAATCCACTGGCAGTCTGCTGAAAATCCCTTGAAAAATAGTTGGAATTTGTTGAGAAAAATTCCACTTTGAAAACCCAAAATTTCTTTTCTCCCTATTGGGTCTCTTTCCAACTAACTTTCCGGCGTTTCGGCGGCTAAACGTCTAATTTTTCTCCGCTGCTCATCGGCGGATTGTTTTCCTATTTCCTTCTGTTGTATTGGGCATATAGTGGTCTAATACTCTGGGTTTTATCAGTGATCCGCTTGTCTAATTTCCTCCGTCGTATCGGGCCCGTAGTGGTCTATCACTCCGAACTTCATCGGCGATTGGGACCATTCAGTCTTATCTCATCGGCGAGAAAATTGACTAACCGTTGCATCGGCAGTCGGGTGCTTTGTGCTTCGGGTGGCTAGTTGTCTATGCTTCTGCAACGATGGCCAACGATCCTTATAAGATTTCTGCGGGTCACAATCCTATCGACCGTTGGAACAACATCCCGTTGTGGCATCGGACATTTAGTCCCATAGACATCCGCAACGGTGGTTCCACAGGCCTTATTAACTTTTTCGATTGGTGTCCATCGACGGTCTCATTAACCGTAATCTTCCGATCGGCGGTCAGAGCGACTAGTCTTTGCGGCATCGGCGCTCGGATGTACTTCTCATTGAGTGAATAGTTCCTTATGTGGCCGCAACGGCGGTTCATCATCGTTTAACCCTTTTCGATCGGCGGTCTGATCCACTAATAATTTCCGATCGGTGATCTGAAGCACAACTATCATGGCATCAACAGTCAAAACCTTTATCCATCGAAATATTAGTGCTCTAGACTTCCGCAATGGCGGGTGCGTGAACCACTAACTTCTTTCCGATGTTCATCGGCGACCAATACCACTAACATTTTCCAATGGCCGATGAGCACATAGAAAAAAATTTAAAATTTCTCTCTTGCATCGACTCTTCCTTCATCTAATGATCGTCAATCCACTTCACTAATCCTTAGTGATCCCAACCACTATTCATCGGCAATCCCAACCACTATTCTTTTACGATCGCTGATGATCTCGTTCCTTAGAAAATTTTCGAAAACTTTTCTCCTCTGTCTTCCACCGCATCGGCCGTCGAAACAACTATCCTCTGCGGCATCTGCGGTCGGGGACTCTATCCATCGGAAGGATAGTCCTCTAGCCATCCACAACAGCTGCGCACAATCAGCTAACCTCTTCCGATGTAGTCACCGAACTTTTCGCCGCATCGGCAACTTGATCATCTAAGAATCGGCGATGCGATCAACTAATCATCGTCGATCGCCGATGATTTCACTACTTCGTAAAATTTTCAAAATTTCCTCTCCGCTGCAGGTGAGCTTCAGACTAACATTCTGCTGCGTCGGAAGAACTCTACACTAAGTTTTTCGATGAGCCAACAACTCTGTCACTTAGAAAAAAATTGTGAATTTTCCTGGTTTCTTCTGGGTAGTAGGCACCCTGTCTCTGTTAACTATTTCTCATGGCCCTCTGAGGCCCAAATGCTGCAACATAAGCTCTGTCACTGCATCTTCATGGCCCATTCAATCCCATGCTGCAACCGAAGCTCTGATACCATATTGTAACGTCCCCGACCCTCCGACCGGCGAAGAGGACGCTATCAAACAAACAAAAACCTCTGGGCAAATAGCCCCATGAACAATAACATGCATATAAAGCTAAAATAAAATGCTTAGAAAATAAAACATGCTAAGATGCATAAAACATACAAGGATGCATAGTTACTCACCATACAGCGAAAGCAACATATAGATTCCAGCATCAACATGTTCATCATGATTCATCATACATTAGACAGTAAATGTAGAAGCAAAATGGACAAGAACACTTATCTTATAAATATCTCATCCCGCAACCAGCTATGATGCTGCAATGTTCCACCCAACCATAGTCCAGCGTGCTCATCAATATCTCAACAACACTGCCACCCCCGAGCTAGGCATGATTCTCCAAGGAATAAGGGTCAAAGCAGGCTTACACATAGCCAAGGTACACAAATCAGTCAAGCCCACATAGTAGGGTTTATCAGGCCATCAAGGAGATAGGAAAGGCTAAATGCTAAGCTGGTTGTCTCAATGGAGAGCTAAGGATGCCTACACAAGAGCTAACCTAACTTCTAAGACATCCACACACCCAACACCAGGATTCAGTCCTTTCTCTGCTTCACAGTCCCTCAGGCCCTGAATTCCCTTTCCAATGCTCTTCAATGGTTGTGGGGAAAAAATCCAGCAGTCAAACTCTATCTGAGTGGCTCCCAAACACCAAGTTTCTCAAGCATACCCAGCCTCTAATCCTACTCTAAACAGTCCGAAGACCAACCACTGCATACCTACAGTAAAACAAGCTTTTCACAGCGGGGACAGGGGAAACAAAATCTTGAGTCGTTCTTGGCCCTATCGTGGCCAAAATGACTCAATGTCAACCTACAAAAGCTCAAAATGTGAAAGAAACCACAGCCACGAATGGTGGAGGGAAAACCATAGTAAACCACCAAATCAGGGAAGGAACCACAGTCCCAGCTCAATAATGAGGTGATGGAAACATTACATAGTCCCAAAACAGGAGAGAAGTCCAATTCTCAATCTTGGACTAGGAAAAACAGGTACGCAGACAACAAAACCATGGGGATAACACACATGCACATAGTCCGATAATAAAAATTGGAAATCGATCCTCTTCCCAAGCCAGGGAAATAACATAGCCAATCTCACAGTGAAGAACCATGGATACCTTTCACAGTTCGACAATGTAAACAGGGTCAGACTCTCTGCGTGACTGCAGGAAGAACAGAACGACTCGTTGTGGGAGGAAAAACAGATCCACCGACCAGCAATCGGCGAGATAAGGTAGAACTGAGAAGACCCCTACCTGCGTGAGATGGTCAAGACCAAAAACCATGAGTGGAAGAGTGGAGATATTGGTAACCGTCCCCCTGCCCTCCGTGTCAAAAGAGCAAGCCCGCTGGTGGAGTGTACGTGGGGCAAAGACTGACAGTCCTGCCACACCGACCACTACTCAGCAATAACTACTCCCATATAGCAGAAGTTTAAATGGGTGGACGACACATGGAAAAGTCCCAATGACCCCCACGGGTTAGACAACCCCCCCTTAACCTTAGGAATCATGCCCTTTTCATTTAACGTTGAACCGTCGTAGCTGGGTGTAGGTTTATTTCAATTAATGTGCATATTTACATGATACCAAAACTCTAATGTGTTGGATAGCACGATATACCATTGTCAATGATCCGTATTGCCGAAACATACACAACCAAATCGATGGTGGGGATTTTTCCTTTAGCTCCACACCACGGTTAATTACAATATATACATCATGTACCTTTTAATGCATCCGGGGTCAAAACCGGGACATTACATAGATGGGATGATGCAACAGAGGTGAGAACAACCATGAAATATATGGGATTGAAAATGACACCATTTTTCAACTTTATTGAAGTAAATAACAAGGTACATGCATTCTTAGTGGAAGACATCACATCAGTAATCTAAAAAAAATAATCAATGTTATGAATACTGGCTTAGCATAACATTGAGACGACAGTTTATGCATATAATACAAATTTTTCCCTTTATATTGTTGACAAGGTGGTAGTAGAACACATTCTCTGCATTCCTAGCTATCCCTTTTGGGATTCTATTAGTACAATCCCTGGATTTACCATCCACATCATAAAGAAAATTTGTGGATGTCATGATTGGCTCAATGCAACTAAGTTTGTCTACAATGTTGGCTCGCAAAAAATGATTGTCAGATATGCAATTGCAAATCATTTCCATCATTTAATTGATATAGTATATTCCTATAGGGATTATTGGTGATGAGAACAAACTTATTAATACTACCGAACTTGAATTATCATCCTATAAGAGCAACATAATACAAATATAGACATTTTAGGATTAGATAAGTATATTTTTTTGAGATGGTGGTGCATTCTCCTAGAATGGATGAATGGTATTTAAAGATGATACCAATAGTTTATGCAATGTATAGTGTAATTGTTTATATGCCACAACATCCTTTCATATCATGAAAAGTTTGAAAATGTGATTGCAGGTATGGTCTTATATTGCATCCAAGCAGATTTTTCTTCAATTTGACTTGCAAATATTGAAGCAAGGAATTGTCCACAACTCTTGTTCGACATATTATCCTATGGAAAAGAAATTATTGTCTTCAACTTAGAACTTAAATATTTAGACTGAATATTGACATAGAATGCATGTAGGCGGAGGAAACTTCATTACCATAGAGTCCAAGAACGAAATCCATCCCCATTTCACATCAAATATCTGCTTAGAGGAAAGTGTCTTTGTTGAAGAGGCTATAAATTCTATTAGTTGTTTCCAGGATCTTTGAGGTATTAGAATACTTCTGGAATCCCCATTTCACATCAGATATCTACTGAGCGAAAAGTGTCTTTGTTGAGAGGAAAGTAGTTGTGATAGAGAGGGCCATTTGAATGATAAGTTTGTTTTTCTTCAAGGCAGGTTGATGGATTAGAAGTTGCTGCAATTAATCCAAAATTGCAACTGGCCCAATATGTTTGGAACACCATGTTTGAATACATGCGTTCTTATCAAACATGTTTTTCCTGCTTTATAGTTATAACAACACAAGAGTATTTTCTTCATGAGATAAATTTCCCCCATGCCATCGCATGTTTGTTGTATAATGTGATGTTAATTGGAAAGCCCTATTTTCTAATGTGTAATACTGTTAACTTCAATAAAATTGTTATGTATTGCGTTGGACTATTCTCTATCTTTTGATAACTTGAAGTGTTCCATTTTGTTGTGGTATTAATTGCAGTCTTGCTCTACCTCATTTTAATGTTACATTTTCTGTCTTCTTTCCCCTTTAACAACCACCTTATCAGTGTATTATTGCACCTCCTTGGGGCAATTACTAGTTGATATGTTCATATCTCTTCTAGTCAACGGTTACATTTGAAAGTGATTGATGATTACCAACACAACATTTGTAGTGGAATCAGCTATATTTCCACAATGATCACATTTTTTCCATTAACACATTTCTTATGGTAAAATAATTCATTGTCTTTTCTCTCACACAGAATTTCAGATATGAAAGCACAGACTGTGGAAGGAGGAGGTGAATTTAGCAAAAATGTTTTATCAAATTCAAGAAACATGTCATAATTTAATTCAAATTACAGTTGATAATGACAACAATGTGTTTCATGAACAATGATAGGTCTAACATATCGTGGTTTCTGTTGTACAAATGTATTAATTTAAATATTAATTCCATGGTGATCCTCTTTGAATTTAATGAACAAATGTATTTGCTTAATTTCCAATATATGTTTTGCATGGGTTTCATATTCATTTCATGATACTCTTTGACGTATCGCATCCCTTTCATTTGGTGAGACTTAAGAATGTGTCAACCAATAATAATGTACAATAGCTTTAACACCTTCCCCCATTCTATATTTGTAAAGTTGTCTACAATTAACTTCCCAACAAGCAATTCATCATTTTTATCTATTTGCAATCATAATTTTTTTTATGTTTGGAAAATATTTCTTCTTGAGGTTCCTATTGTTTTTTCCAGTCATGCCAACTTTTTTTTGTCTAGTACTAGATGGAATAATTGCTATTTGAACATATCTACATGCAACAAAGGTATTTTTTTGGATATTTTAAACATTTCTATTGCACCACTTATATGTTCAAGCACATTTTGTTTCACCTTTGATTCTTTTTTCGCCTTCTGAATGCCCAATAATAATGTAGTGTCTTTTAACTTTTTGGACACTAACAAACATCTAAAAATTTGAGCTTGTGCTGCTACTGATTCTTGTATGACAAATTCTTCATAAAATTGCTTAGCATGATATCGTGCATGATCTTTTATTTTATTCCCATATATGTCGCAATAAATGTTTTGCAACATTTCATCGTCAAAGTTGAAAATACCTATATATGTTGGAGTATCGATACAACCGCATGGTATAACCTCCGCACCTCTGGGAATATAAAAAATTGGTCTAACCACCACTCCCGATGATAGGGTCGTGTGCTTTGTTTCAAATGTTCATCAACATCTGCAAGTTTTGGTGTAAGGAAAAACCTTACATGGTATCAGAGCTGAGGTCTCGGGTTCAATTCCCTCAAGCTACAACGGAGGGGGGTGTTGGAGTATTAGTAAAACTGCATGGTATAACCGTCGCACCTCCGGGAATATAAAAAATTGGACTAACCACCACTCCTGATGATAGGGCCTTGTGCTTGGTTTCAAATGTTCATCAACATCTATAGGTTTTGGTGTAACGGAAAACCTTACAATATATTTCAATTAAATTTCATTTATAATATATCGAATATACTAAAATAGAAACATAAGATGAAATGGATTCCATATTTACTAATCAAAATTAAAAAAATAAAAACCAATCTCCTACATTAAATTGAAATAATGAAAATTTACACAAAAACAAACACATATATATATGTACATACCTGTGTTTGAATCAGTTTTGGTTTCATTAAGGGTTTCAATGACGTCTTCTACAAATTTATTGACATTGTGAGATCATTTTCTCTCTGTTTGTTATTACACATTTTGAAAATTAAATTCATTATAAAAAAAATGGATTTAAAAAATGTATAATATATATACATACTAGGTTTGATTTCCATTTCATGTTCTGGAATTTGATTTTCAATATTCATTTCATTATCATGAGGATGTAAACATCTATTTACATCTTCAACAACTGTCTCATTAGGTTCGATTTCCTGTTCTTGAAATTGATTTCCAATATTCATTTCAACGTCATTAAGATGCAAATCTCTATTTACATCTTCAACAACTATCTCTTCGCTATGTGTAAGCTTTCTTTTTTTTGCACGATATATTTTTTGTTTTTCAGTATGAGCAACATCATCTTGAGTACGAGCACTTTTCTTTGGCGGTGTCTTTTATTGCCCATGATTGTTTAATCTATATGGGTTTTTTTAAAATCATCACCTTATAACATCCAAAAAAATAAGATTAAAAAAACACTTTAAAAAAGTGCCTTGAGTCTTTGGTCCATTTAGAAAAAACATAAAGATAGATTTCCTTTGAGCCTTTGACCTAAAAAAAAGTATTTAACGCAAAACAACAACAAGATCTGATTTGATATTAGGGTTTTGTTTGTCCTTATAGGTCTTCTCAATGGAAACTCCTTCTTGGGATCCAATACTAGAGGAGCAACATTTCTTCCTCGAGGATGGGTTCAAAAGAATAGTGTCTGCCCAACCTTCCTCTGCCAAGATTGTTCCAACTTATGTCTCAGAATTGGTTAAGCAATCCACAATGCCAAAAGTGAAGTTAGCATATTCTACATCCAATCATAAAGCCATTTTTCTATCTAAAAGGGGGTTAGTCAGCCATTTCACAAGTTTATGGCCTTCCCCGCGTGTTATCGAAACATGGCTCAACAAGAATTGACATCCATTGATTCAGGGTGAAGTCCGACAAAACTTTTGCGGCAAGATTTTTCTTGTTTTCTTATTAGAAAAGAAGGAGTACCATGACCTAATGTTTAGGAATGGACTATATTTTATGGGTCTACGGGGTATGTATCTCAACCAATGGGATTTTTCCTTTAATCCAAAAAAAGAAATTACCTCCGCAGTTTCGGTGTGGGTTAAGCTTCCCCACTTCCCTCTGCATTGCTAGAGTGATGAGGATCTCAAAAACGTTAGTAACTCTCTAGGGATATTCATAGACAAATCAAAACCAAATAACCCATTGTTTTCCTTTGCAAGGATATGTGTGGAAGTGGACTTGGAGAAGGTCCTCCCAAAAGAGATAAATATATCAATAGATGAATGGAACCAACTCCAAACTCTGTATTATGAACAAATATCATTCAGATGTAAAGTCTTCCATGATTATGGGAACTTTGCTCAGCTATGTCAAAAAAGGAAGCAACAAGACACAAAAGAAGCTCTAGGGGAAGAATGTAATGAAGTTTCTAGAAAATGGGGGGGAAGGCTATCCCAAACCTATAGCAGTTTCCCTCAAAGAAAAAGGCTCCTTCAAATAGTTTCCAAGTACTATCAAATGAGGAAGTATATTAGGAGCAGGAGCATCCTAAATAAAAATGGGAAGAGGAAGTTAAAGAGAAAGAAATAGAGATAGTCTTGGTTGAAGTAGGGAAAGAACAAAACTAGCTACGTTCTAACCCTTCCCTTGAAATCCTACATAGAGGTTAGATCTGAGGCATCACACAATATAAAAGGATTTGTAACCATGTATATATCCAGGGTGAATTAGGAGGAAACTTCAGAAAGTAAGGAGGACGAACAAGAATCCCAAACAAAGAAAGGAAGGAAACCAAATAAAACTCTAAGAGAACTAGAAACAACTCAAGAAAAGGCGGCGGGTAATAAATCCATCCTGGACCAGGATATTAGAATAATCCCATGAAGAAAATGGATTCAATGGATAGGGGAGGAGAATAATGATAGAGCCACCTCCCAATGTCAAAAGAAATTATGAAAATAGTCTCCTGGAATTGTAGAGGGTTAGGTGGGAATAAAAAAAGTAGAAGTAGTTAAAAGAATGAGGAAAACTAAATCTGCTACAATCTTTATGATCCAGGAGACAAAAATGAAAGAAGAGGATAGAAAAAATATAATGAAAAAGATATGGCTGAATGGAGAAGGCAATGAAATCAATGCCATAGGAGCACCAAGTGGAATTTTAACTTCTTGGGACAAGAATCAACATAACTTAATATCTTCCTCAGAGAATCAAAATTGTCTTTTGTGGAGTTAGAATATCTAGTTAGAAAGGATGTAATTAGTGTGGGAAATGTGTATGGTCCTACACAATTTCGGTTTAAGGAAGGGTTTTTGAACTCTTTATAACTTTTACATGGGGAAAGGATGTATAGTTCATGCATCATTGTTGGGGAATTCAATGCCACCATTTTTGTTGAGGAGATAAGAGGAGGGTCGAAGGTAAGAGATCCTTTTGGTGAGCGTCTCGAGGATCTCTTGGTCAATTGAAACCTAATTGATATCAAGCTAAAAAGGGGGAAATACAATTGGAACAACAAATGCTCAGGGCTAGGTCACATTGTAGTGAGAATAGACATGTTCTTGGTAAGTAGTTTCTTCTTAAGAGAGCCTTCTATTCCTGAATAAATTTATTTGGCCTCTATTGTCTCATATCATAATCCCATAGATATTTTCTTTTAAAATATTAGGAATCTAGTGTTAGGATTATAATCATCCCTTGTCCAAACTGGTCTATTAGATTATATTTTCCTAACTTAGGAGTCATTTAGTTATTATTGGGCCCACTAGTACCATTGGGTCCACTTGGCATAGTGGGGCCACATGTACCAGTCACTAGAGTGTGGGGAACACATATAGAGGTAAAATGCAACCGAATTCACCTTCATGCATCAGTTTATGCACCTCCTAGACCATTCCCTAACATTTAGGAGCCACTGGGAGTGCTGACACCAACCTCCTTCAGTTGTTGGTAGTTGGTGACTAGTCAATATTAGTTATGATTCAGTTACATTCAGTTAGATATCCTCCAGTTCAGTTTTCATGTCCCAAATTTTTCATTGGGTCACAATGGCCTAATCACATTTTCCATATTGGTGAGAGTTTTTCAAATTGATACTAAGGGTCAAATAATTACCAAGGAGGAAAATTACTAGTTTCCTAGGTTGAGGGTGGAAGCTTTGGGTTTTGGAATAAGGGGGACAATACATGATGTTAAGACATTAGAATGGAATAAATATTTAATAATGTAGCTTATTAAATAAATACAATAGAAAATTTAAATGGCAATGGAGCATGGAGACACATGGAGACTATGGGGCCCACACAAACTAGAAAATGGGTTCCACGTGGCATCCTCCTCTTGCAATTTAGAAAACATGGGAATACTAAAGGTTCTTGAATGATTTAGATGGATAATACACTTGGTCATATGCATCATAGATCAAATTTTTGATGAAATGTAACTTACATGCGAAAGAAAGAGTCATTTTGGAGCTAGTGAGACACTTGGCCTAGATTCCCTAGCTCTATGGAAACAATGATGGAGATGATATGACACCTATGACACAAATAAGATCTGAAGGCTGACATATGACACATCTGACATATCAGGTCGAAATATACCATCCAAGAGAGCTATCATGTGGTTTTGGGAAGCTCAGTGGGCTCCTACTCAAATTTGGGGAAGGTGGAAGGCTAGGAAAGAGGGGACACATGTCAATTCATGAGCACACACCCTAATTAGACTTGTATTGAGTTTTTGGATGGTTTGGGAACCTTATAAGGCTAAGAAAGTTTATAAAATACATAAATCAACCAAGAGAATGGCTTTTTATCATTTGATAAATTGTCATTTGCGAATTGTGAGAGCTAGTGGATGACGAGTTTTCTTGCCTTAGCCAATTTCGAGGGTGAAAGATTCCCATCCAAGTTTGTTTGGAGAGACCAATAAGGTATTTCATGGAGATTTAATGGAGTCTTATTTCCAGGTTTAATCTATAGGGAAACATGTGGATTCTTCTATTGCAGCACTTTCTCTCAACCATTTACAGTTTTTATGGCATATTCTTGCTCATGGAGGGATTGCGCTTTGGGTGACATATTGACCTCTTTGGGGAAGATTATAATGCTTAATTATTTTATGTTATAATTTAAATGCTCTATATTTCAATTTTTTAACACTCTCAGGTCGAAATTCCAAAATATTTCATGTAAAAATGTTAAACAATGAAGAAACAGTGCCATTTCCCCTCTATCTTGTTGTGCACCATTGTAATGCTAATGATTTCGAATTGGGAGAATATTTTCATTTTACATTACTGATTGTAATAATATAAATATGATATTTTCTTCATTCTCATAAATTCCCAGGTCAAAATATCAAATTTTTGTATGGAAAAGTGATTATTAATGAGAAAACAATGACCATTTCCCCACTACATTGATGTATGCTATGATAATGTTGATTATTTCGAATGGGAGAATGTATCTCTGATAAATGTATGATAATTTTATTTTCATTAATTTTCATCACAAGTTTCATGTTCAGTACTTAAGCATCGAAAGCTATTTTACTCATTTTAATTGCATTGGGAGAAGAGTTGGTGCCTTTTCCCCAAGGGTCGAAATTGTGATTTGGGAGCTATTTGGGAGATATTCATAACAGCGTGTATAAACTGAAACATGATGCATATTAGATATTAAAAACTTTCCCCACTCATCCCCTTCCTCTGTTCATAAATTCGAGTGACTTTGGGATCATTTGAGAAGCCATTTCCGGCAATTATCGAGGGGGAATTGGAGCCCAATTTGCTAGTAAAGACTCCTAATTTGAACATAACATTTAAAAAGTTTGAAGAAGTAATTTGGGGGTCATAAAACATCCCTTAATATCATATTTATTTTATAATATCATTCATGTACATTCTAATAAAATTTGGGAGCATTTGAGTCAATTTGGAGGTCTAGACATCAAAACTAGTTAAGGTCGAAATTGGGGAAAAAGTGGAAATATTGGTCATTTAATAAAATTTTGAAATTGGGACATTATAGTGGTATCATATCATGATATTGGAACCTGATGTGGTCTGATATTTATCAGTACAATAATTAAAGGACCACCATTATATATTTAAACCAAATGTGCTTTTGTTGAAGAGGAAAAAAAAGTAGGAGAAGAAGGCAATTTTTAGGGGAAACTATGACTAGGCATGAAAAGAGAACCTCATATGATGGTGAGGAGATAAAAAAAAAAGCATGAAACCTATCCTTGAATAAATGACCAAGAATATTATGAAAGGATTTGAATTTTTGGCTATTCAAAGTTGGGAAAAATATATTGATTTTAAGAAAACCAAGGGTAAAAATGCATCAGCTTGCTTGAAGGAGCAAAAGGAGAAGACCCGTGAACCACCTAGTTCTGAAATAGGTGAAGTAGAAGAATTAGTACATGAAGAGGAGTCAAATTCACTCCCAAGTGACTTCGAAAAATATGAAGAGACATCACATGAGTATGAATAAGTTTTTATTGAAAATAATGAAGATCATTTCGAGACACATTCTACCTTAGAAATGAAACAAATAGCATAGACTGATGGATGATTGAAATATGAAGGAGTACCTACTGATGGGTGCTCACAAATCTATGTTGGTGACATAGAGAACAGATTTCAAAATTTTGATGCAAGCCAAATTTCTAGTAAACATGAAAATGAATACCTTGTAGCAGTTGAAGAAGAAACAGGATCAACTTCCCCATCACCACTTGAGCTTCATGAAGTTGGTCCAAGCAAGAAGGAAGAATATGAGGAGGTTAATTTGCAAGAGACTCATTTTATTGAAGGGTCCTTAAATATGAATGAAAAGAATATCCAAGAGGCCCTTAGAATACTCCATGAAACTCAAGCATTAGTGTCAAATTCTTGTTGGAGAGCTACTTATTTGGAGGAAATATCCTTCCTTGAAGACATGGAGAAGATTCAAAGAGCAATGTTCCACATCAAAGGTAATTTCATGTATTTTCTTTTTCATAGAAACCATTTTTTTGAGCTTAATGAACTGTTACATGATGCATACTTGAAGACTAGTGAGGATAATCATAAGCTCACAATTCAAAATGAGCAACTTCTTGAAAAGTTGCAAGATACTTGTTTTTCTTCCTATGTCTCAGATTGTCAAATTGTAGATTGTTTGGAGGATTATCATGACATGATGGATCATGAGAAATGTGGAAATTTTAATGTGCTTGATGTGTTTGAAGATGAACTTGAATATTTCCAAACACTTGATGTCATAAAAGAGGAACTTGAATTGTCTCTGGATGAAGGTTATGCAATTTTTAAAGAAGAGCATGATTCCTCTACATTGGGACCAATCTATGACAAAGGTTTCACACTTTTGAAGGAGCTGCATGATACTACCCATATGGATCCTTCCCATGATGAAACTTCTGAAGTTTTTTATCATTTGGGTGAGTTAGTTCACTCTCCTACATCCTACAGTTCCATGTTTTGCAGCATTGGTCTCAATGAAGTATGGGTGAAAGGGTTCTTTTTTATGGTGTCGCATGAGGAGTATGGAACTCCTAGATATATTTTTATAATGGCATGGTTGGAGCACAATCTTATTCACATTTGCAGCAGCATCCTTTGCTACTTTATGATGATGCACATATACATGGATGCACCTATGATATGCATTTGAGTCACTTGAAGACTCATGGTTTTTCTTGCTCCACACTTGGTTCATTTGATGTTGGAGGGACTTCATCCAACACTAGGGTGAATAGATTTATGATTGGAGAAAATTTTTGTTACCAGCCAGATACTTTGTTATATCTTTATTATTCTCTCATTCATGGATGTATGGGTGAGACTTCTTTGATTCATTTGAAGTCTCCTTGTTTCTTTTGCTCATTATTTGGTTCAGATCCTGGTGGAGGTTCTTCAGTCACTCCTTGGATGAAAGAACACATGTCTGATTATATTGATGCACATTATATATCTTTGGAGCAGAATAATGGGACATGGGATCCTCACCTCTATCATTGGATCAGATTTGATTGGTCACTTGAAGCTTGTATGCACTTGGAAAATGGTGGTCTACTTACTTGGAGGTATAAGCACTTTCATGATTTTTTGATGAGGTACTTCATTGATGTACATTTTGATTATGTTGTTATGTACTTTGATGATATATATTATGTACTCACGATGTTTGAAATAATGCGTACAAGAAAATGGGATCCTGAAATTCTCTTTTCTAATGGTATGGGTTGGATAACACTCTTAAGTATTGGAGTGCAATACAAGCAATGGGACCCTGGTATATTTTTTGTTCCCAATGATTTCAATATTTTTTGGGAAACAAGCAGTATGGGAGATGGATTCCCCACTTAATAAAGTGGTTTTAATCAGAGAAGTGCAGCATCAAGCATGGTGGTTCCTCTCTCAAATATTCATGGAATCTTAAAGGCTCAAAGTTGGGAAACTCAATGGAAACTTCAAAGAATCATACAAAAAGCAAGTTCTTCAACACCCATGTATGAAATTGCTTGAGGACAAGAAATATTGGGAAGGGAGGATTTTTCATGTCCCAAATTTTGCATTGGGTCACAATGGCCTAATCACATTTTTCATATTCATGATATTTTGTCAAATTGATGCTAAGGGTTAAATAATTGCCAAGGAGGAAAATTACTAGTTTCCCAGGTTGGGGGTGGAAGCTTTGGGATTTGGAATAAGGGGGGCAATAAATGATGTTAAGACATTAGAATGGGAGAAATATTTAATAATGTATCTTATTAAATAAATACAAGAGAAAAATGAAGTGGCAATGGAGCATGGAGACACATGGAGACTATGGGGCCCACATAAGCTAGAAAATTGGTGCCACATGGCATCCTCCTCTTGCAATTTAGAATCCATGGGAAGACTAAAACTTCTTGGATGATTTATATGGATAATAAAATTTTCCATATGCATCATAGGTCGAATTTGGGATGAAATGTAACTTACATGGGAAAGGAAGAGTCATTCTGGAGCTAGTGAGACACTTGGACTAGATTCCCTAGCTCTATGACAACAATGATGAAGATGCTATGACACCTATGACACAAATCAGATATGAAGTATGAAATATGACATTTCTGAAATTTCAGGTCGAAATATACCATCCAAGAGATCTCTCATGTGATTTTGGGAATCTCAATGGGCTCCTACTCAAATTTGGGGAAGGTGGAAGGCTATGAAAGAGGGGACACATGTCAATTCATGAGCACACACCCTAATTCGACTTGGATTGATTTTTTGGATGGATTTGGAACCTTAGAAGGCTAAGGAAGTTTATAAAATATAGGGAGCAACCAAGAGAATGGATTTTGATCATTTGAGAAATTGTCATTTGTGAATTGTGAGAGCTAGTGGATGACTAGTTTTATTTCCTTAGCCAATTTTGAGGGTGAAAGATTCCCATCCAAGTTGGTGTTTGGAGAGGCCACTCAGGTATTTAATGGATCTTTAATGGAGTATTATTTGCAGGTTTAATCTACAGGGAAGCTTTTGGATTCTTCTATTGCATCATTTTCTCTCAACCTTTTCCAATTTTTATGGCATATTCTTGCTCATGGAGGGATTGCGCTTTGGGTGAGCTATTAATCTCTTAGGGGAAGCTTCTAATGCTCCATTATTTTATGTTATGATTTAAATGCTCTATATTTCAAGTTCAGAATACTCTCAGGTCGAAATTCCAAAATATTTCATGTAAAAATGTTAAACAATGAAGAAACAGTGTCATTTCCCTACTATCTTGATGTGCACCATTGTAATGCTAATGATTTCGAATTGGGAGAATATTTTCATTGTCCATTACTGATTTTAATAAGATAAATATTATATTTTCTTCACTCTCAAAAATTACGAGGTCTAAATATCAAATTATTGTATGGAAAAGTGATTATTGATGAGCAAACAATGACCATTTCCCCACTACATTGATGTATGCTATGATAATGTTGATTATTTCGAATGGGAGAATGTATCTCTGATAAATTTATGATGAATGTAGTATCATTAATTTGCATCACAATTTTCATGTTCATTACTTAAGCATTGGAAACCATTTTACTCATTTTAATTGCATTGGGAGAAGATTTGGTGCCTTTTCCCCAAGGATCGAAATTGTGATTTGGGAGCTGTTTGGGAGAGAGTCATAACATCCTGTATAAACTGAAACATGATGCATATGAGATATTAAAAATTTCCTCCACTCATTCCCTTCCTCTTTTCATAAATTCGAGTGACTTTGAGATCATTTGAGAATCCATTTCCGGCAATTACCCAAGGGGAATTGGAGCCCAATTTGCTAGTAAATACTCCTACTTTGAACAGAATATTAAAAAAGTTTGCAGAAGTAATTGAGGGGTCATAAAACATCCATGAATATAATATTTAAGTTCTAATATCATTCATGTACATTCTGAGAAAATTTGGGAGCATTTCGGTCAATTTGGAGGTCTAGACATCAAAACTAGTTAAGGTCGAAATTGGGGAAAAAGTGAAATATTGGTCATTTAATAAATTTTCGAAATTGGAACATTACAGTGGTATCAGAGCATGATATTGGCACCTGATGTGGTATGACATTTTTCAGTACAATAATTTAGGGACGTGACCATTATATATTTAAACCAAAAGTGCTTTTGTTGAAGAGGAAAAAAAAAGTAGGAGGAGAAGGCAATTTTTGGGGGGAAACTATGACTAGGCATGAAAATAGAACCTCATATGATGGTGAGGAGATAATAAAAGGAATGGAACCTATACTTTAAGAAATGACCAAGATTATTATGAAAGGATTTTAATTTTTAGTTATTCAAAGTTGGAAAAAATATATTGATTTTAAGAAAACCAAGGGGGGAAATGCATCAGCTTGCTTGAAGGAGCAAAAGGAGAAGACCCATGAACCACCTAATTCTGAAATATGTGAAGTACAAGAATTAGTACATGAATAGGATCGAAATTCACTCCCAAGTGACTCTTAAAAATATGAAGATACATCACATGAGTATGAATAAGCTTCTATTGAAAATATTGAAGATCATTTCGAGACACATTCTACCTTGGAAATGAAACAAAGAACATATATTGATGGATGATTGAACTATGAAGGAGTACCTACTGATGGGTGCTCACAAATCTATGTTGGTGACATAGAGATCAGATTTCAAAAAAATTCTGCAAGCCAAATTTCTAGTAAACATGAAAATGAAGACCTTGTAGCAAATGAAGAAGAAACAAGATCAACTTCCCCATCACCACTTGAGCTTCATGAAGTTGGTCCAAGCAAGAAGGAAGAAGATGAGGAGGTTCATTTGCAAGAGCCTCGTTTTATTGAAGGGTCCTTAAATATGAATGAAAATAAGATCCAAGAGGCCCTTATCATACTCCATGAAACTCAAGCATTAGTGTCAAATTCTTGTTGCGGAGCTACTTCATTAGAGGAAACATCCTTCCTTGAAGACATGGAGAAGATTCAAAGAGCAATGTGTCACATCAAAGGTAATTTCATGTCTTTGATTTTTGATATAAACCATTTGTTTGAGCTTAATGAATTTTTACATGATGCATACTTGAATACTAATGAGGATAATCATAAGCTCACAATTCAAAATGAGCAACTTCTTGAAAAGTTGCAAGATGCTTGTTTTTCCTCCTATGTCTCAGATTGTCAAATAGTAGAATGTTTCAACAATTCTCATGACATGGTGGATCATGAGAAATGTGGAAATTTGAATGTGCTTGATGTGTTTGAAGATGAACTTGAATATTTCCAAACACTTGATGTGGTGGAAGAGGAACTTGACTTGTCTCTTGATGAAGGTTATGCAATTTTTAAAGAAGATCATGATTCCTCTACATTGGGACCAATCTATGACAAAGGTTTCACACTTTTGAAAGATTTGCATGATGCAACCCATATGGATCCTTCCCATGATGAAACTTCTGCACTTTTTGATCATTTGGGTGAGTTAGTTCACTCTCTTACATCCTACTGTTCCATGTTTTCTAGCATTATTCTCAATGAAGTATGGGTGAAAGGATTATTTTTTATGGCGTCGCATGAGGAGTATGGAACTCCTAGATCTACTTTTTATGATGACATGGTTGGAGCACAGTCTTATTCACATTTGCAGCAGCATCCTTTTTTACTTTATGATGATGCACATCTACATGGATGCACCTATGATATGCATTTGAGTCACTTGAAGACTCATGGTTTTTCTTGCTCCACACTTGGTTCATTTCATATTGGAGGAACTTAATCCAACACTAGGGTGAATAGATTTATGATTGGAGGACATTTTTGTTACCAGCCAAGTCTCCTTGTTTCTTTTGCTCATTATTTGGTTCAGATTCTGGTGGAGGTTCTTCATTCACTCCTTGGATGAAAGAACACATGGCTGATTATATTGATGCACATTATATATCTTTGGAAAAGAATAATGGGACATGGGATCCTCACCTATGTCATTCGATCAGATTTTATTGGTCACTTGAAGCTTTTATGCAGTTGGCGAATGGTGGTCTACTTACTTGGAGGTATAAGCACTTTCATGATTTTTTGATGAGGCACTTCCTGGATGTACATTTTTATTATGTTTTTATGTAATTTGATGATATATATTATGTACTCATGATGTTTGGAAGAATGCATACAAGAAAATGGTATCCTGGAATTCGCTTTTATAATGGTATGGGTTGGAAAGCACTCTTAATTATTGGAGTGCAATACAAGGAATGGGACCCTGGGATATTTTTTTGTCCCATTGATTTCAAATTTTTTTGGGAAACAAGTAGTATGGGAGATGGATTCCCCACTTAATAAAGTGATTTTAATCAAAGTAGTGAAATAGAAAGCATGGTGGTTCCTCTCTCAAATATTCATGGAAACTCAAAGACTCAAAGTTGGGAAACTCAGTGGCAACTTCAAAGAATCATACAAAAAGCATGTTCTTCAACACCCATGTTTGAAATTGCTTGAGGACAAGCAATATTGGGAAGGGAGCATTTGTCATGTCCCAAATTTTGCATTGGATCACAATGGCCTAATCACATTTTCCATATTCATGAGAGTTTGTCAAATTGATGCTAAGGAACAAATAATTGCCAAGGAGGAAAATTACTAGTTTCCTAGGTTGGGGGTGGAAGCTTTGGGATTTGGAATAAGGGGGACAATAAATGATGTTAAGAAATTAGAATGGGATAAATATTTAACAATGTATATTATTAAATAAATACAATAGAAAATTGAAGTGGCAATGGAGCATGGAGACACATGGAGACTATGGGGCCCACACAAGCTAGAAAATTGGTGCCACATGGCATCCTCCTCTTGCAATTTAGAATACATGGGAAGAATAAAGGTTATTGGATGATTTATATGTCTAATACACTTTTCCATATGCACAATAGGTCGAATTTTATATGAAATGTAACTTACATGGGGAAGGAAGAGTCATTTTGGAGTTAGTGAGACACTTGGACTAGATTCCCTAGCTCTATGACGACAGTGATGAAGATGCTATGACACCTATGACACAAATCAAATATGAAAGATTACATATGACATATCTAACATGTCAGGTCGAAATATACCATCCAAGAGAGCTCTCATGTGAGTTTGGGAAGCTCAATGGGCTCCTACTCAAATTTGGGGAAGGTGGAAGGTTAGGAAAGAGGGGACACATGTCAATTCATGAGCACACACCCTAATTCGACTTGGATTGGGTTTGTGGATGGATTGGGAACCTTAGAAGGCTAAGTAAGTTTATAAAATACAGGAAGAAACCAAGAGAATGGCTTGATCATTTGAGAAATTGGCAATTGTGAATTGTGAGAGCTAGTGGATGAATAGTTTTCTTGCCTTAGCCAATTTCGAGGGTGAAATATTACCATCCAAGTTGGTGTTTGGAGATTCCACTCAGGTATTTCATGGAGATTTAATGGAGTCTTATTTACAGGTTTAATCTGCAGGGAAGCTTGTGGATTCTTCTATTGCATCACTTTCTCTCAACCATTTCCAGTTTTTATGGCATATTCTTGCTCATGGAGGGATTGTGCTTTGGGTGAGCTATTGATCTCTTTGGGGAAGATTATAATGCTCCATTATTTTATGTTAAGATTCTCATGCAACTTTGAAACCCGTACCAATGGTAAGGTATCAAGGGTCCCCCTCCAGCCATGGTTCAAAGTATTTATATTCAGCAGTTGTATGAGGGTGATTTCCTAGTCCTTGGTGACAAAATCAATGAATGACCTTAATCATTGCAGATCATAAGGGTCCCTCCTCCCTAACATGCAACTTGAAACCCATGCCAATGGGACGAGGGTGTGAAAAAAAATTCCTTTTTTAACTCCATAGAGATTATGATTAGGCTTTCTAATTGATATTCATGTACCACATCCATTAATTTATCTTCATTCCATATAGGTTGTCCTTTGTATTAACTTTAGCTAAGAGAATAACTATGTATGGATCGAGGAACTTAGTGTAATCTCAATAGTCGTTATAACTAGATAGAAATAAATAGATTGAATAAACTATGCTTAGCGAAGCTAAGGCCAAGGCTTTTATGTAACATTACTAGTTGGACTAGTGGAAATGTATGGGAAGGTTATCAAATGAAACTCTCGCCCGTGTCTTTTCCATTGGCTCTATTACATGCTTCGTTATTGGCTTTCTAAATGAAATTAGTCATGTTGCAGGGTTTACAGTCTGTCCCTCCTAGTGGTGCTTAAACAAGTGCTGCTGTGGGAACCCGGTAAACCACTACAAGTCCTGAGTAAACAAGGTTAGCTCGGTTTCTATACTCTTCATGTGTGCTTTGTTCCCTGTACTCTTACCTTTTCATTTTCCTCTCTTGCAGGCGATGAATCAAGATGATATGGATCTCCAATGAATGGCTCTTGATATGGCTTAGGTTTTGATTCACATGCTGAGTCAATTGTTGATGTTACAACCTATGCTACCTTATATCCTGCTATGTGCTACTGGGTATCAATATTGATCTGCCACTGGCTTTGGATCTCAATATAGAGTTGGAAGAGGTGCTGCTACCACCCTTTCTTTAGCTACCTCTACTTTCCCTGATGTTATTAGAACTTAAGGACTATTAGGAAGATTTAGATTCGTTCATATAGGTTTTCACCTAAGCTTGTTCAAATTCACCTTAGTTATCTTAAATTCACTCAAATTTATTTTGAAACTTTTTAAATGTCTAAATAATGTCAACAACCACACACATAAATGTCAACAATTTAGATTCATTCATATAGGTTTTAACCTAAGCTTGTTCAAATTCAACTTAGTTTGCTTAAATTCACTCAAATTTATTTTGCAACTTTTTAAATGTCTAAATAATGTCAACAAGCACACACATAAATGTCAACAACCATATATATGTGAATCATGTTGTGATTTTATAAGATGCTTAAATTTGCTTCGTATTGAAGTTGAATTCTGATACAACACTGTGGTGTCCCCATTAAGCAGTCTTATCCATAGGACAAATTGCCACTAAACCAAGCTTTCAAATTCTAACCCTCAGAGACCCATTCACCATTATATAATAAAGTAGGTATCCATGGAAGCTATAAATTGATTAAAATGTATTCATGGTGATAGAATTAATGAATACAACTTCAAGAATCATGGGTTAACAAATTTCAGGGCAACTAATTGCCCATGTTCATAATAAATTATAACACATACAACATGCAATTATGTAAACTTCCAAAGTAGAAAATAACATTAATTTCAAAATCCACAAACAACGATGGAATACTTATCTTTTGACTGAATAATATAGTCCAAGAAATTGGATGCATATAAGCAATTCATCATCCAACCATAGGCATCTAGTGAACAAACCACCCCCAAGTCAAGCTATGAGGCCACCAAGGCAAGGGAAGCAAACTTCAAGCTTCTATCTCACTCAACCCAAGCTACTTGTTTGCATACTCAGACAATCTACTCATTATAAATCATTATAGGCATCTCATTTAACCATGGAACTCTCTTCCACTAGCCCGCACAACACAAGGAATATTTTCCATGTCTCTACTCAATAGTACCTTAGATATATTCTTGCCTCCAATGCTCTTTAGTGTGGGAAAAAAGAGCTCAATATGTTGAATGTTTTTTGGAAATTGACTACAAGAATAATACATGGCTTTCAATCACTCAAAGATAAATGATTGCATAGTGGGTGAAGGATTCCTAACATGCCTAACTTCTATGTTCTCCTATAATCATCTATTTCTCATATGAGGTCTCCAATTTACCATTTTACAGTGTTGGTTTTTTTAATCTCATATTGGTTTATTGTTGGCAAGGAGAACACAATATAAGAGGTCTCATGCATGAAAAAGGTAGTGATAAAAAGTGTATGGCATGAATGGAATAAAAATAGTTAAGGTAATGATGGATGGATTTCCTTCTAACAAATAAAAATGAAGTATTTTCACATTTCCCATCATGACTATACTCATCCCCATGCTTTAATACCTAAAAGAGAAGGCTTAACCCCCAACCTTTAAATGGATTTAATGGTTGGTTTTATAAGTCAATGGATGCGGATTGCTTCATTTAAGGCACATGGTGGAATGATAAGTCCATAGGTTGACACTCAACAATAAAGGATTTAAATTCCCATAGGCTACCCTTCCTCTTCCCCTCTGGAGGAATCATAGCTACTCGTGTGCTCTCTGTGGTCATCTTGGATCATCATATATTATATTCCAAGATTAATATTTACATGCTTGATATCACCATTGATATTTTGACTGAATATAGTCCAAGAAATTTGATGCATACAAACAATTTTCCACCCAACCATAGGCATCTAGTAAAGATACCACCCCCAAATCAAGTTATAATGCCACCAAGGAAACTAAAGAAAACTTCAAGCTTATATGTCCCTCAACCCAACCCACTTGCTTGCATACTCATCCAATCTACTCATTATAAATAATTCTAGGCATCTCATCTAACCATGGCACTATATTCCACTACCCCGCACAACACGAGGAAGATTTTCCATGTTCCTACTCAATAGTACCCCTTAGATATATTCTTCCCTCCAATGCTCTTCAATGTGGGAAAAAAGAGCCCAATATGTTGAATACTTTTTGTAAATTGACTATAAGAATAATACATGGCTTTCAATCACTCAAAGAGAAACAATTACATAGTGGGTGAAGGATTCCTAACGTTCCTAGCCTCTATGTTTGCCAATAACTATCTATGTTCGATATGAGGTCTCCATTTTACCATTTTACAGTGTTGATTTTGTTAATCTCATATTGATTTATTGTTGGCAAGGAGAACATAACATGATAGGTCTCATGCATCAACAAGGTAGTGATAAAAAGTGTATGGCATGAATGGAATAAAAGTAGTTGAGGTAATTATGGGTGGCTTTCCTTCTAACAAAAATATGAAGTATTATCACATTTCCCATAATGATTATACTCATCCCCATGCTTCAATAACTATGTGAGAAGGCTTAATCACCAACCTCTACATGCATTTAATGGTTATCTTTATAAGTCAATGGATGTGGATGGCTTCATTTAAGGCACATGGTGGAATAATAAGTGCATAGGTTGACACTCAACACTAGAGGATTTGTTTTCCCATAGGCCACCCTTCCTCTTCCACTCTTGTGGAATCATAGCCGCTCGTGTGCTCTTTGATGAAATCTTGGACCATTATAAATTATATTCTAGGATTAATATTTGCATGCTTGAGATCACCATGGCAATTTTACCACATGGTCCGTTTAAATATAGTTGCATCCTATTTTACTAGAAATTCACTAGTTAGGATTTGGCCTTGAACTTCACACTATGAATCCATACTAGCTTGTGTACATCATTTGCATGTGATCATATATTTAAGCTCACATGGCTTGACTCCTAGCATTATAGCCACTCATTTACAATTTGTTTGTAATCTAATTTAATAAATTCCAAGAGTAAAAACAGGGGTATTATACATTGTTGTGTTGCTCAAAAATGAGAAATTTGGATTAATTTATCGCTACTTAATAATCTTGTAAGTGTAGAATTTCATTCTTGATTATGGTTGATTGCTTGAATTTTGAAAAGGTTTCAATTCAATCATTATGAACACCTTGTATGGGTTGTGGGTTGCTTCAAACGGCATGAATCCCATATGGTGAAAATGCTTATTGTAGTTGTAGATTATTGTATTCAGTGATAAACAATAAATTAGAGAAGTATTTTCTGTGAAAACAAACTAGGAATTGTTAAATGAGTTAGTGGTTAGGATTCTCAGGTGAACTTCATTCTCATTGTAACCGTAAAGTATTGTTTCTTATTTTTGAGATAATAAATAATAGCTTTCTATAGATTTCATGTTTTTTTAAAGAAAACAATTCGCTAAGTAATCGTTCACTTGTGTTTCAAGAGGTAAGTTGTGGCAATGCCATCATATAGATCATTCTTCAATTATGATAATAAAGCTAATAAAATGTGTTACACTAATTACTTAAGGGACCAACCTCTAAAGTGAAACAAGCAGCCTCACAAATGAAAGAGACTATCATTAACAATCCTTCAGTTGTATAAAAAAACCAAAGAGAACATCCTTTAACTCTTAAATGAATGCAATTAAAATTGCACACAAATGATTTACTTCATTGAAATATGACATCCCTAAAAGAAAATTTGACATAAAGAATGGATAATTACAATTACTTATGTCTAATAGAATGAAATGTTTTATAACACAATTCCAATAATTTGAACTTGGCCTATAAATCATGTAATGTTGAGGCTAATTTTAGAAACCATGTTGTCATGCATCAAATAAAGTTAAATTGACAAGGTCATCATGCATCAAATAGAGCTAAAGAATGCAGTGCTTATATCCCCTTATTCCCTTCAACTAATAAACGAAGGATGGAAATGCATATCTAATCATGAGATTTAATAAACACAAGTGATGCACGATTGAGTTGGCTTTTGGAATTTTGACCCTTTGGTGATTGAGAACGAGGCTATTAAGAACAACCTCATATGCCTTAGCAAGGAAATAGGAGTGACATGGATGACTAATATAGTAACATATTTATATTTTATGGATGCCTAATATATTAACATTTTATATTTATATTGAGAAATATTTATGTATGCATGTATTTATAGCATGTTTATATGAAGTTAAAAAGGCTAAAATGTATTTTTCATACACTCATTTGAAATAGACTTATCTCCTTCTCATAGCCATGTGTATTATTTTCCAATTTGTTTGGTTGAATTATGGGGTTTCGATGTTTATTAATCATCTTTTGTTTTTAAAGAAAAATATGTATTGTTTTGTTTGAAAATTTGTAGTATGAGTAGCATATGTGTTATACTCATGTTTAGAAGGTGTGGAGATAGATTTTCAATGAGCTTGATCTCAAGGTGGGATGTGAGGTTAATTTTTTTATATTTCTCAATGTGACTTGATGGTGGATAATATTAGGAGAAACGTCGTCAAGAGAGGATCTTGTAATTTTCATAAATTAAGAAATACTATGAAATATGAGGGAAAAGGATTTGAAAACTGAAGAAAGATTACTCGAAAAAACTCTTAAATACTATGAATTTGATTTTATCTTTGCTAATGATATCATGATGTCAACATTCAAGTTCTTAAACCTTGCAATATACTCCTCGGTATCACATATTTCCTTCACACTCTTGTTTCCCTTGGTGTGATGAATCAAATCACATAAAGGGTGATTACCCTACTAGATTCATACTTATTTATACTTACGAGGTCATAATTAGAATTGGTGGCAGGAGAAAGGGGTTTCTCTAAGTACATCCAAAAACACTTTCTCTAAAGAAGTGCAATGATTTGATCTACCCAAATATTATTATTATCCCCATTTAATTAGGTAAACATCCACTTTGAATTCACTTGATTCAACAATATTGCAAATAAGAATCCTCCATGGAAAGAAAACCCAAGTCTTCAAAACTTCATCTTGATGGACCTAAGAGTGAAACAAAAGTACCAACATCTTTCGGAAAAAAATTATGTGATGCAATACCTCTTGCTTCAAAATAAATGAAGGATAGGTGATAAGCCTTAAAAGAGGACTAAAACCCTAGGAAACCCTAGAAAAAATTATCTGAAATAAATAAATAAATAAAATTAAAAAAATTAAAAATAAAAAAAAAAACAACAAACTTAAGTGATGCCACTACAAAAAAATATTTCACATCAACGGTTGAATTGAATCACTATTATTCATAGTCTCTCTTATACCATGTTGAGATTCACAAGAGAATTGAAAAAACCCAACACAAACCTTACTTCTATAATAAATATAAAAACAAACCATCACTGAGGCAACCCTAGAGAGAAATAATCCAAGAGAAAGTGCACTAGAGATAAAAATAATCCCAAGCACAAGAGAAAGTGCAACACTCAATGATGCCCTTAGTTAAATCACTTTATTAAGAATGAATGAATCACTTTTATGAGAAACACAAATGAGATTGGGTGTATAAATACTGGACTCAAAGATGGGGGGCTTTCCCTAATAAGGGTTTTGGGCCCTCTTATAATAATAGTAAAAAAAAGATCAGTCCTAGCCAATTCTACAAATATAATTATGATACAAATACAGTCGGTTGTGGATGAACCCCTATTTTTGTCATACCCCTTAATCTGAATAGGGAACCACAAAGAGAATGCATTACACATATAACATAGAGAATGCATTACGTATTATCTCTTGTGAACACCGTATCTCTCCCTTCATTATCCAATAGGATCTTTGGAAGAATTCATTGTGTAGAAAAGTGGTAGATGAAAATTCAATTCATTTGGCATATGATTCATATTGTTGAGAAGGGTATGCTGGTGAGAGGAGCCTGATTAGATGAATCAAACAATAACTCTTCTTCATCATCATTGAAGTGCTCAATAGCCAGAGGAGGAGTGTTGCAGTGAGAATTAAGTAAAGGAGAAAAGACTTCCATGGATTGGAGCCGATCAAGTCACAATAAGGTCCTCATCATTAACATTTACCAACCTAGTCATTTTAGGAAGAGTGATTGAGGATATCATAGGGTAAGAGGCAGACCAACATCTAATGCAAAGGATAAGGTTCCAGTTAAATGTGTTGAGAATCATATGTAGGAGAATTGTCTATAAGAAGCAATGGGAAATATCATGACAGACCGTGAATAGAAACTTCATCAAATATAGCATCTCTACATTCAATTACCTTGTTAGTAGAAGGATCATAAAGATGATATGCCTTGGAAACTTCATTGTAGCTCAATAGAAAGTAGCAGTTATTTTTTGTTCTAATTTGTTTCTCTTTTCACTACGAATATGGGCCCTTGAAACTAATCCAAATTTTATGAAATGTGAAACTAATATTTAGTTTCCATATCATTTCTTATACGAATTCATACCTTCAACAAGGCAAGTAGGCATTTGATAAATGATGTGGGCTACAGAGATTACAACGCCTCCCCAAGAATTGTAGCTCCATTTTTTTAGAGGTTATCATGCAGTGAGCCATCTCCATAATAGTTCTACTCTTCCGTTCATATACTCCATTCAGTTATGGAGTGTAAGGAAAAAATATTTTCCAAGAGATGTCATGCTAAATGTTTTAAAACCATTTTCGATATATTCTCCTCTACTACCAATCATGATGCACTTAATCTTTTTCTTACTTTGGTTTTTTACAAATGATTTGAGTCCTTCGAATTATTTCTCAAAATATAAAACCATGATTGAATGATGTATATCCAAAGTAGAGAGAAAATCATCAATGAATGTAAGAAAATAATTATCTCCTTGAAGAGAACAAGTGCTCATAGAACCACAAATATCACTATGAACCCACATAGGAGGTTGAATAGTTCGCCTTGTTTTGTCCTTAGGAAAGGAATCTTGATGGTATTTTGCCAAAAAACACCCTTCGCAAACACCACTAGGTGGTTCAATCTATGAAAAATAATAAATCATGTGTAGAAGAATCATATGTCAAAAAGATCTAGATTTGTATGTCCCAAATGTTGATTCCATAGTTTGGTGTTGTCAACTTTTGCTACTATAGCAACAAATCCTTTCCATTTTGAGGAAGGATTCTTCCGCATATTGTACATATGATCAAATTCATCACAATAAATTTAGTGTATATTTTTGGATAAACTAGGCACACTATCCAAAATATTTCGGAGATGCTTCAAAACTTTGACATTGAAAGCATTCTTTCTCAACAATCTGATTGACAATGGATTTCACACTAACTCCATGGCTATGAGACAACTACGGAATCTCAAAGGAAGTGACATTAGGTTATGATAGGCTTGAAAAACTAATATATGTGTCTTCTAAATATGGTGTGGCTGAGGACATTTTACAAACACTTCACATGCATCCTCCTTCAATACTTTGTCTAGTTTCGAAACTAGGAAAAAGTAGTAAACTAGTATTTCTTGGTTTGGTTCCAAACACCACTAAAGATTTAAAATTTTATTTTGGAATGATCCTATGGGATTTAAAACATCCTAAAATAACTCATACAATCAATGGTCGAATCATAAAACTCATTTGACATGTTATTGAAGTTTGCACAATTTTGGCCAATTTCAAGCTTTGGACTAGTGAAACCCAAGATGATACAAATTCACCCAAATGAATTCAAATTCTATATGGAATGGATTTATGGGTATTATGAAATCCTAATGCATATTATAAATTCTCATAAACTTTCCAAATACTTCTGCAACTTTCTTTTGAACCTATGGGAAGAAGGAAAAAAACACTAGGAAAATCGATGTTAAAACCCCAAAGGGTAGATGACACTTTTGGCTCTTCAAATGTAGTACGAACCTCCCATATTTTAGAACAGTGACTTGGATTGGTTATGGGACATGAATTTCCACGAAAATACAATAGTTTACAGGTCCTCCGACTTTCTATTACTCCCACAAACCAGTAAGTTTGAAACAAGGCTATTACATTGATGGAATTAAAAGACAATGAAACTTGCTATGAAAATTTGAGAAAATTCCCCAACGGCATGAATAATACGTATGGTACAATTTAAAAAAATAAATGTCTGCTCAAACAGCTGCAAAATAATAGAGGAATGCTTATACAAATATGATACAAATACATAGGAAAAATGGCTCTATTACATAAAAGTTTTAGCATTTTACAAATAACACTCCTTGGTATTTGATATTGATTTCACATGTACAGAAATATATATACCCATACATCATCTACAACATCAATTCCATCCAATATACTCCTTAAACAAATATCACACACCTCCAAGTGCGCCACCAACATGAGACATTGAGAATGAAGAGGAGAAGATGAGAGAGATGGAATGAATGTGAATGGAATAAGATCTTGAACTGTGGGAGGAATTCAAACTACAAACAAACACCTTCATTTAGCTCCAATGAGAGGTCCAATTGGTCTCTCCATCAGACAACTTGGACAAAAGATCTTGTACCATCGAAATTTGTTCACAAGCAGGGAGAGTAAACACCCACCGTGCAATGGGAAAGCAAAGCTCTCCAAAAATGCCAAAGGAAAAATAACAAATGACAAAAATATGACCCATTTTGAATTCCTCCTATTTTAATAACCTCCTTGGCCTCATTTCCCTCCAGTAAACTCGAATTACCTTCCCATTGGTTCATTAACTTGAATTAGTGTTAATCTAGGTCATTACATTAACTCAAGTGACATTTGTCTTGACTTTGCCTTCTCTCCCTTCATGAAATTAGACTTGTAACATTTCATGAATATTCCTTGGGCCCCACACACACCTCATGCACCCTCTTGGGTTTATTTTTATATCTTACATGTCATAGATGTCATAGAATATTTCATAATCACTAAGAGAAACTGTCATAAGTGTCATAAGGTGTCATAGAGTTGTCATAATTGTCATAGAATATTTTCATTGCCTAAATTTAGCCTCCGACTCTTCATCCACCACCTTGGAAGTAACTCCTTCATCCAAATTCGAATTTGAGGATGATGCCAGGTGTAAATGAGGAATCTTCCCTCCTGTAGACCCCACACATACACCTATGCGCCACCATGGCCAACTAGGACCCACTGCCACTTCATTTTGGAGCATTTAATATTTATTACATCATTTATTGACCCATTTTCCACCTTCCACAAATATGAGTTCAAATTTACATGTGAAACTATAGACCTTGGGGTTAAATATCAATAGTTTTATTTTTCCACATAACCCTTAGGAATTGTATAGTCCAACTTAACTGTTTATTTGAAAATTATTTAATTGGGGAAATGACACTCCTCCCCACCCAAAATTTAGTGTCCTCGGTCAATTTTAAACATGGATTTTGAAGAACCTTCTTTCCTTCAAAACTTCGCTTCAAACCTTAGTTGCAATTTGAGTAGTGGCACTCATGTACTACAATTGTGTGTTTCCAAATCTAAAGATATGTGGATCTTTTCATATTGATAAATCTTGTAACATCGCTACTAACAACAAAAGGATTAATAAAATCCATCAAAACAAAATTTTCACAAATAATCTTTATCTCCTTAAAATTTGGAAACCTTTTCTGGATTTTCAACCCTTTTTTCTCATTCAATAATTCTTTGAAGTTGTAATTGATTTTCCAAACTTTGATTTTTCAAGATTCCATTAAAGTTTCAAAGACGAACAACCATGCTTGTTGTTGCACTACTCTGATTACAATAACCTTTTCAAGTGGTGACTCAAACCCCATACTTCTTGCTACCCCACAAATTGAAACCAATGAGACCAAAAACAAATGATCCCAGGGTCTCGTTGCTTGTATTGCACTCCAACAATTAGGAATTCTCTCAAACCCATACCATTAGGAAAAAGAATTATTGGATATGAATGCCTTGCATGCATCCTTCCAAACATCATGGTCAACAAGAAGAGTACATCATCAACGGGGATGGAAAATCATAATACACTGGTGGAATTTTATCACAACCACTGCAAAACAAAAATTCTGTGAAACTCTCCCAAAAAGAATGCAACTCTGGAATGTAAAGCCAAATAAAATTGAGTCTCTTCAACAAGGCATGAAAGTGCACATCATTAGGACTCATGCTCAAATGGTATAAGAAGGCATCATCAAAGAACCATGGATGCCCATCTAACTGCATACAAAATAAAAATGGTGTGTTCATGGGGTCTATGCAAATGCAAGCAAGAATTTCACCCTTGTGGGTCTACTCACCCAATCAATGGATGAACAAAAACTCCAAATGAATGGTCCAAAAGAAAATATTAAGGCTTCCCCGAGTTCACAACACCAGTGGATCAACTCTCTGCCATTGGTTCCACTCAAATGGTTCAAGTGGATGAGGGGGGCCTCAAAAGATGAAAGTGAATGCCTCTATTGGATATGGATGGGATTTGGTGATTTAATAAATTTATCACCAACAAATGTGGGATCCTCCTGCTCCTCAGGTGTCACCAACAAAAAGAAACCTTTCACCTAATTTTAATCCCCAATTGATGTGACTGGAAAAGAAGTAAGAAGTGAATAATTGTGAACCAACCTTACCTCTTTGAAACTCTTACCCATCAAACTTTTGAATGCATCTTATCCGTCATTGGAGTGTCCAATTATTGTGAGATCGTGTACCTCCTCCAAGGCTCTGCAACTCTCACAAAGAGGAAACTCATAATCCCTCTGAACAAGAACAAGCGCAATGGTTTCTTTCATATTTGAATGTAGCCTCTTCAAGAACCTGCATATCAACATGTACCTGATGCTCCACCATCACATGAGGTTCCTCCTTTTTAACCTAAATTCTTTCAGCCATTGAATTATTGTTTGATATGTAGGATGGTGTAAAGGACCCTTGCAAACTCTCTTGAATTTTCTCAATCTGCGCCATATACTTTTGGAGTGCATTTTGGGTGGACTCCAACTCATTTGAGATCTTGTCATTATCTTATACATTCTTCAAGGTTATTCCATGATACAAACCAACAAGGTCAATTAAATAATATCTATCAGAATGCAAGTTCAAAAAATTACCTTTGATGTCGGATATTGCCTTCTGAATTTTCTCGATGTCCTTCGTGGAATAATTATTCTCCATGCTCCAACAAATTTTTGACCAAAGCATGTGTGCCATTGAGAGTCTTTAGGGACTCTTGAATCTTCTTTTCATCCATCCTCAATGACCATTCAAGAAAAATAGGTTCTTGTTGAGGAACCTCCTCTTCTTATTCCTCTTGATTTGATCAACTTCTTGAATCTCAATTGGTGATGGGGAAGTTGATTTTGGTTCTTCATTATATGCCACAATGTCTTTATCTGCAGCAACATTTTCAAATATGATCTCTATTTCACCAACATATATTTGTGGGCACCCATCAGTAGGTACTCCTTCACAGTTCAAGCATCCATAAGTAGATGCTCTTTGATTTGCACAACCCCCATCAATAAGGATTGTGTGCGCACTTCTTTCAGAGTCACATTAGGGTGACTTTAGAACCTCTTCATGGAACACTTCTTGTTTTTTACCACTTGAACAACTAGGTGGCTCATGACTCCTTTCTCTAATTTTGGAATCCTAAGGGTGCATATCCATACCCTCCTCATCAATCTTAACTCTGAGTGGAAAACATCTAGTCCCACCTTATTGCACACTTCATTCACCATTTGTGCAATATTTTCTTTACTATACCTCTCCCAAGGGGTCAATAACAAGCATCCTATTGCAGCACTACAGTATGATTGAAAAGATATGGTCTTCAAACGTTCATCATTCAATGCACAATAGTCTAGGAAATACTCAAGAGGTTCTTTTGGCTTCTTCCCACTATACATTTGGCCATCTGCTAAACTTAACATAGGTGGATCTTCTTCATATATTTTCTTACATGAGTATCCATCATCCCTAATTGTGAAGTAATATGAAGTATTATATGATATAACCTCTTCCTCATACCATTCATATTCATCTTCCACATATGCATAAACAAACTCTTCCTCATCATCTGACCAAGACATGCTTGCAATTTTTTCTCTTCAATTTATGATCCACTACACAGGTACAAGGAACATGCTCTGATACCAATATATTGTACCTTTTTTAGAAACTAGGAACACTATCCAAAATATTTCAAAGAGGCTTCAAAACTTTGACATTGAAAGCATTCTTTCTCAACACCCTCATTGACAACGGATTCCACACTTTATGGTTATGTGTCTTCTTAATATGGTGTGGCTGAGGACTTTCTACAAACACTTCACATACACCCTCCTTCAATACTTTGTCTAGTTTCAAAACAAGGAAAAAGTAGTAAACTAATATTTCTTGGTTTGGTTCCAAACACCACTAAAACTATCCAAATTTATTATGGAAGAAACCTATGGGATTTAAAACATAATAAATGACCTCAGACACTCAATGGTTGAATCATAAAACTCATTTGACATGTTATTCAAGTTTGCACAATTTTGGCCAATTTCAAGCTTTGGACTAGTGAAATCGAAGATGATCCAAATGCACCCAAACGAATTAAAATTATGTATGGAAGGGATTGATAGGTATTATTAAATTTTAATGTATATTATGAATACTCATAAACTTTCCAAATACTTCTGCAACTTGCTTTTGACCATAGGGGAAGAAGGACAAAAACACTAGGATAATAGATGTTAAAACCCCCAAGGGTAGATGACACTTTTGGCTCTCCAAATACAGTACAAACCTCCAAAATTTCAGAAAAAGTGACTTGTATTGGTTATGGGACATCAATGGCCACCAAAATACAATAATTTACAAGTCCTCCAACTTTCTATTACTCCCACAAATCAGTAAGTTTGAAACAAGGTTATTACATTGATGGAAATGAGCAAAAGACAATGAAACTTTGAGCAAATGCCACAAGGGAATGCATAAAATGTATGGTCCAATTTCAGTACATAAAGTTTTTCTCAAAAAATTGAAAAATAATAAAGGAATACTTATACAAATCCACTTCAATATCGAGCACCAAATACATAGGGAAAATGGTTCTATTACATAAAAGTTTTAGCATTTTACAAATAACACTCCTTGGTATTTGAGATTGATTTCACATGTGTAGAAATATACAAATTCATACCTCATATACAACATCAAAGGCATCCAATATACTCCTTAAACAAATATCACACACCTCCAAGTCCGCCACCAACATGAGACATTGAGAATGAAGAGGAGAAGATGAGAGAGATGGAATGAATAGGAATGGAAGAAGATCTTGAACTATGGGAGGAATTAAACATGCAAACAAACACCTTCATTCAAATCCAATGATATTTCTAAGTGGCCTCTCCATCAGCTATATTAGACAAGGATCTTGCACCTTCGAAATTGGTTCACAAAGAGGGAGAGTAAACACCCATCGTGCAATGAACAAGCAAAGCTCTCCAAAAATACCAAAGGAAAAATAAAAAATGACCAAAATCTTCTTCATTTTGACTTCCTCATATTTTAATAACCTCCTTGTCCTCATTTCCCTCCAATAAACTCGAATTACCTTCACATTGGTTCATTAACTTGAATTAGTGTTAATCTAGGTCATTACATTAACCCAAGTGACACTTGTCTTGACTTTGTTTGCTCTCCCTTCATGAAATTCGACTTGGGACCTTTCATGAAGCTTCCTTAGGCACCACACACACCCCATGTGCCCTCTTGGGTCTATTTTTATCTCTTACATGTCATATATGTCATAAAATATGTCATAGTTGTAAAAGAATATGTTATAAGTGTCATAAGGTATCATAGAGTTGTCATAACTGTCATAATTGTCGTAGAATCTTGTCAATGCCTAAATTTAGCCTCTGACTCTTCATCCACCACCTTGGAAGTAAGTGCTTCCTCCAAATTCGAATTTGAGGATAATGCCAGGTGTAAATGAGGAATATTCTCTCTTGTAGACCCTGCACATCCACTTATGCGCCCCCATGGCCAACTAGGACCCATTGTCACTTCATTTTGGAGCATTTAATCTTTATTCCATCATTTATTGGCCCATTTTCCACCTTCCACAAATAGGATCTCGAATTTACATGTGAAACTATAGGCCTTGGGGTTAAATATCAATGGTTTGACTTTTCCACATAACCCTTAGGAATTGAATAAGTCAACTTAACTGTTTATTTAAAAATTATTTAATTGGGGCATGAAAATATCAAGAGGGAACCACTTTAAAACTATTATTCATGTCCTTTACAACCCATCAATCTGGCCAAAATTCCACCTTTTTTTTGGTGTGTGAGATGTGGTAAATGGAAATACAATTCGATTCAAGTCCTAAAATAAGAAGGATATCTCCAAGTTTGGGAATGTCGATGATAACATCACCATACCCAAAAATTGGTAAACTAGTTATCACCAATGACTACTTTCCACTTTGCAACAATCACTAATAGAAGAGGAGGTGTTGATGCTTAGTCTTATACCTAGTAGCTCCAAAATCAGTGACTCGTTCCTATGAAGAGGACCAATAGGTAGAGTTGCACATCCAAATGTACACTATGAAAAAATCCAACAATGTTGTCAAGAAATCGATTATCGTACCCTATTTTTTGTGCAAACTCATCAATCTTTTAAGGATGAGCAATGCAATATTTGAAGGCATGGCCTTCTATATGACAAAAATTGCATATGAATTTCCTCTTCTTTGATATTTTCCCTTATCCTTCTTGAACTCATACTTAGAAGGTGTAGAGATCAATTTTGGATGAGCTTGATCTCAAGGGGGGGAATTCTTTCATATTTCTCAATGTGACTTAATGATGAATAAGATTAGAGAAATTTTCCTCAAGCTAGGGGGTTTTATATTTCTTCGTAAATAAAGGAATACAATCAAAATATGATGGCAAAGGATGTGAATATTGGAGAGAGATTATTTAGAACAATTCTTACATTATGAATTTTCTTTTTCGTTTCCTCATGATGCAATGATGTCAACCTCCAAGTTTCTAAACCTCAAAATATCTCAATGATAACAAAGTAACCCATTTTGAGATTAAAAAGTTGGATTTCGACTATGTTTAATTGAGTGGTATTCATTGTTCTAAAGAGTGACTTGAAGTTGTCCTAGATTTTCTTTGCACTTTTGTTGTCCTAGTGTGATGAATAAGATCCAGCTCAACATATAGGGTGATTGCATTAGAGCTTCATATGTCTTCATACTTATGAGGTCATAGATGGCATCAATGGCAGGAGGAAGAGGTTTCTCTAGGTAATCCACAAAACCATTTGATCTGCCCAAATATTGTTATTAGTCCCATTTATTTGGGCAATAATCCACTTACAATCCGTTAGGTTCAACAACAACACAAAGAAGAATCCTCTATATGAAGACAACAAAGTCTTCAAATGTTTTCCTTGATAGACCCAAGAGAGAAAGAAAAGTACCAACGCATTCTGGAGATTAAAAAAAATTGCAACCTGCTACATCTTGATGCAAAATAAAGGATGTTAGAAGAGTGTGCTAGCCTTGAAAGAGGATTTAAACTCTAGAGAAAACTGATGATACCTTAGAAATAAATGATCCAAAAATCCCTAGTTTTGTAGTCACAAAGAAGTCTTGATTAATACCACCAACCAATAACCTTCTAGCATAGTGGTTGAATTGAGTAAATGAGATTTGCACCCACTTTGATACCATGTTGAGATTCAAAAGAGAATCAAAAGGAACCAACATGAACCCTAAATTTGTGATAAAAATACAAATAAACCGTTGTTAGTGTAATGAATAACTTGAAGAGAAATCAAACAAGAGAAGTAAAAAACTAAAGAGAAAAATAACTCGAGATCATGTGTGCTAGAGAGAGAAATAAATAACTTGAGGGAAAGTGCCGTAGAGAGAGGAATTACCCAAGAACAAGAAAAGCGCAACACTTGATAATGCACTCAGGCATATCACTTTATTAAGAATTAGTGAATCACTTGAATGAGAAATACAAATGTTAGTGAGTGTCTAAATACCCAAATCAAAGATAGGACACTTTCGCCCAAAAGAATTTTGGGGCCCATATGTACTAAAATAACACAACGCCGACCCTAACCAAGCCTGAAAATGTAATAAAGATGCAATTTAAAGTCGATTATGGCAAGAAATGAAGATTATACCCCTATTTTCAACAACATAGTGGGATTTGAGTTTCAGCTCTAATCGCTCATGCATATGTTTTCTTAAACTTGTGTTTTCTTCACTAATTATAAGTTCGTGTGAAGATGTTTTGGAGTCTAAAATTTTGAAGTAGGGAATCTATTTAAACTCATGTTTTCTTCGCCATGTTTAAGAAGGTTCATGTGAAATTGTTTTGGACACTATAGTTCTACATATGGACTCTCCATTGAAAACAAAATTTTTGCACCTCATCATGGTCAAGGGGTTGTTTCCGTAGTTGTTGTCAAATTTAATTATTATTGCATTTCAAGGGTGGGGCATAGGCCTGCTTGAGAATGGATCCCGGATCTCTGGACCCCAACCAATGTCATTAACATCCTCTTCCCAGGTTCAATAAATTGTATATCATCATCCAAGTAATAGATCTATTGATTTATCAATGTTGTTTCACAATTCTTGAAGGGTACATCATGATATTATTTGGGAAATTTGGAATGATGGGTTCCATGTTTCACTAATCCAAAGGTCGGGGTTATAATAACTCCAAGTAGACTATGACTATGTCTAAAATGTTGCACCGTACTGGATTGAGTGGTTTGCATTCTCACTAGAGAACTCTTTGTTCACTGACTTGAATCATCGGAAAGCCTACTAGACTCGTAATTATATCCAAATGGTGAGTTAATTAATTACAGTTTAAATTTTTGTTAATGATAAAATAAAATTTTGAATATTACAATTAGAGAAATAAATCTTGTCATTCCAACCATAATTTATGCCATAATTTGGGGGGGAAACATGGAAATATTTCTGGTGGCAAAGGCCCTAAAGTTGATTTGTGGTTAAATTCCCTCTTATTTCATGCCTTCATGAATATTCAGAGTGATTATTTCATGCTTATGTGGATATCCAGTATGAGATCCAAGTTGAGGAAAGAAAGAAAAAGAAAGAAGCAACAGAACTGACAGATCTTGGTGAAACATCATAATGCTTTTATTAATAACTTTTCGTGTAATAATCAGTCTTTGGAATCTTTTTTATTCGCAATGAAAGTGATGGTAAGGAACATCTGATATTTTGACATAAGGGGCTCTATTTGTGCAAGAAGAATAAAAAATATTGGGAGTCATTACCTCATCTCAAGAGATATTCCACCTCAATTTGAGCGATCCACATATCAGAGAATAGTATGCATGCTTGGAGCCACTTGCATACTTTTTGTTTGTAGCAATTAAATCTATAGGGAAAGTTTGCCCAAAATGGGAAATGTATTTCAAAATATAAGAGGGAATCGCTGAATGGAGTCCATGTTGTGTAGATAATTGGGATTTTGTACAGTTCAATGCTTTTATTATTATCTATATAGTACATCATTTATTGCAACACTATTTTCCATTTTGAAAATTACATTCTACAACTCTCCAATATTGTTTGAAAATACTAAACAGGTGGCACCTATAGAATTTGGATATGTCATTCATGTAAGAAAATGTTTTGAGAATAAATAACACACATTTTCTAGCCCATTCGTAAAACTAACGTAACTTATCTAAGGAACAAAAAAGAGGTCTAAGGAACAATGATGTTAGAAACTCAACCTCATGTAGATGATTTCCAAAAATGAGACAAATCATCATTTTTATGAGACAATATCCTTGGGCCACAAACACTGAATACTTTATATTTCTCTAACCAATTAATAAGTCAAGATACTTCCCTCCATGACTCTCTTGCCTCATCACATGACCCGCATTTCTAAATCACCAACTATTTTTAAAATTGAGAATAGGCATATTATTTCGCATAATAAACAACATTAATATTTCATCTAGATAGTTAAAAAACACTCTCCTTGAATCCCTTGGAGTTTTCATGCCAGGTTTATCTTGGAAAAAACTAGGTTGTTCGATCACTCTGTTGAAATTTCCATATTTAAAAAAAGTTACAACAGATTAAAGATACAAAAAGGTCCAATAAATGTCACTCAAACCAGAGAAACCAGAGCTACTTTTCTATGATACAACCAAACACAACTTTAGAGCCAAAAAAATAAAATAGAACAGGATAAAACCGCCTAAACACAGAAAGAAATTTGCGTACACCAACAAAAGATATTGGGTTATTCTAGAATTAGCGAACAAATTTGGTATTGTAGAGCTAATATACAAGAAATAACTACTGCAAAATGTGTTAACAGTGAGGAACAATAAGATATAGCTTTAGTTTCAAAGAATCCTTAGACCTTCAAAATAAGACTTACAGTGGCAAAGTTGCTTGAGATTTGATCAAAAAGCATGTCTAACATCAAAGGCTTTTCTCCATGAAAGCTCAAATTCTTGTATCCATGATTAAATTCCACACGAACTGATATACTTTTATGTTGAGGGAAACTAATACATACTTTATCTTAGTGGTAAGGGAAACCTTTTATTATGTTGTGCAAGTGCCCTATGTTGTCATGACATGTGTTGTAACTTGTTATAATAAAATGCATATCATATTTTTTTTTTGTCGGGGGGAGGGGGGGGGAGGGGTTAGTCAACAATGAAATGACTTAACCTTCTTCTTAAGAATCTACTTGACCTTCCTATTGCATATATGGGGTTCATTCCAGCAAAAGTCCCGCAATATTTTCTCAAGCTCACTCTAAAACTTCCTTATTTAGTGACTAGGCCATTATGTCAACAATGAGAATAATTATTTTAGTCTATTTTATGTGAACTGTAGATAAAGGCTTCAGAATGATCATTTGCTCTCATATTTCCTATGGCAATAATGATGTTTATGATAGAATATCTAATAGAGAGATGCACCATGACCAAGAATATGCATCACAAAGCCTACACCCCTGACAACCGTCAACCTAATAAACCAAACACATCCATTTGACCCCCAATGTCCGTATCTGCGATGTCTTTGGAATGACACAACTGGACACATGTGGGACATGGGTTTGGGCCTTTTCATGTCTTAGGACACATCATAAAAATGAATCGGACACGTACCCTAGGCTGTGTCTCGATTCCAAGACACTTTTCCTCCATAAAATTCAGTCCTGGGGTTTAAATCAACGATTTGTGTCTTTTATATTTCATTGTTTGCGAAGGGGAGAGCTCTCATGGGTTTGTTGCAAGTGGAATATTTTAGCACGTTTTGAAGGAAGTGGGAGTGATTCAAAGGCAGATTTGAACAACCAGATATGTCTTTTTCATCTATAGCAGCAGTATTTCTTTGTTTTCATCTAGAACGACAGGAAATAATGACTTAATCATCAAGACAAGCAGGTATTGGTCAAAAGAAAGGGGGGAATGTCAATATTGGTGGTCCCTCCCCTCAAATTTTATCTTCATATAATTTTGGAAGTGCTCAACTTGTTTCAATTGTTTTGGTTGGCAGCTATTGTTGTTGTTGTTTCCACGACTGCATTTTACCCTACTGCAACAAGACAACAATCTCAAGAGAAGATATACCCCCTATGGTATTGATGTATTTGTAACTTCACAATATATTCTGATGTATATTATTAGTGTATGTTGTTGTACCCCCATTGGAGATGTGTTTACCCCCTTGCTGGATGTCTTAATTGTGTCTAGACCTTGAGGTACAACCTTTGTTGTAAGTCGGGGAAATAGTCCCCAGTTTAACATCATGTAATGTGTATCTGGAGTCTCTTTGGGAGAAGTCAGTCCTGTTAGGGAAGACATGTGGGCCACAGACTTATGTTTGGTCAATGACTTGAAAGGGTATAAATAGGGAGGCGCTCTCCCTCATGTATACACATATTACACTCTCAAGTTTGCATGAGAGAGAGAGAGACAGAGGAGGAGAGATAGATAGTTGTCAAATACTTCTTATAACTGCTTTTGATCATCTTACCATTTTAAGGAAGTTTGCAGGGTTTTCTCCTTTATGGTTTCCTCGGTGAAAATATTTGTGTCTCGTGTATATTTTATACCTTATGCATCTTGTTGTACTTGTTATTCTTTCAGATAAATATCCTATATAATCTAATCGGATCTAAAGAAAAACTAACATGGTATCAAAGCCACTTTGAAAGAAGGCACTATGCAGCTGCGGAAAATAGGGCTTCCTAGTTCAAGGTGTTCTCTCCACATATCATCAAGAAAAGAGGGCTAGGATAACTCACCTCAGTAGGGAACATATTTTGGTGGAATCAGTTTCAGAATTGGAGAAGTTTCATTTTGACCCTGTCACTAGTGTCGAGAGGAACTAGGCCCGCATCAAGTTTCGGAGGATTCCCACCTTAGTTTTCAGAAAGTGACCTAGCTGAGAAACTCGCCTCAAGGAGGTGCATTTTTCTGTCCAGACAGAATTCCCAAACTCCAAGTTTGGAAAATTAGGGTTTCTCTTACAAACCCTAGGTCATCTAGCTCCATGACGAGGCCAGACACCTCAAATTGGTAAGATCTAAATCTTTTCTATTTCCATTTGAGGTTCTCATTTGAAAAGGTGACTCGCCATACTCAGCTTAAGGACAAGCTTGGAGGGGCTGATAACTTCCAAGCATGGAAGTACAGAATCTCTCTGATCCTTGAAGAAAATGACTTGGATCAATTCATCACTGGAGAAGTTACAGAACCATAGGGAGATGAGGCTAAGGCTACTCATAAGAGAAGCATGGATAAGGCTAAGGAAACATTGCAGATTCTATTAAGGATCACCTCATCCTCCATGTGTCTTCTTTCAAGACACCGAAGGAAGTATATGATGCTTTGACAAAGTTGTTTGAAGGAAAGAACATCAACCAGAAGATGACATCGAGGAACCGGTTGAAGAATGTGAAGATACAAAACTCCGAGACTATACAGTATTACTTCACAAGGGTTGCTCAAATCAAATAACAACTTGAAGCAGTTAAAGAGAACATTGAAGAAGAAGAAATTGTAATGAATACCTTGAATGGTCTCCCTAGATCATGGGACTCATTCATTCAAGGGATTTGTGCAAGAAGGAGATTGATCTCTTTCAACATACTCTGACAAGAATGTGCATAAGAAGAAGCTCGAGTCGTGACAAGAGAAGAGAAGATGGGGGAAACTAAAGATCAAGCTCTCAAAGTTCACACCAGGAAGAACTTCAAGAAGAAGGAGCAGAAGGAAACTTCTCATCACAACAAGAAGAAGGACAAGAAACCGAAGAATACCAAAAGAGATACTTCAAATGTTCATTGCTACACTTGTGATGAAAAGGGACATTTTGCAAGAGATTGTCCCATCAAGAAAAGGAGACACCATGCTCATATTGGCAAAGATGATGAACCAACAAACAAAAGATTCATACAGGAGAAGGATGATTCGAATGAAAAGTATGTGCTAATCTCATCACTTACTGGCACTATCTCACATGGAAGCAATGATTGGATTGTTGATAGTGGAGCTTCTAAACACATGACGAGATACAAGGGATCATTCGTCAATATGTTTAAACATGCGTCACCTCATAAGTTGAAACTTGGGGATGATTACCAATACCCCATAAAAGGGAGTGGAGAAGCTTCATACAAGCTTGACTTCGGAAAATATTTAAAGATGCAGGATGTGATATATGTTCCAAGATTGAAGAAGAATATTCTCTCCATATCTGCACTATATGCAAAGGGAATTAGGGTTGATTTTGTCAATGGCCAAATTTTGATGTGGCCCTGAGGAAAGACAATAGAGGATGCAACAGTGATTGGAGAAGAAGACGGAGTCTTGTACAAGCTAAAGGGACAGCCTGAACAAGCACTGGTTCATGAGTCAATTGAACCTAGTGAACCGTGGCACAGAAGGCTTGCACATGTGCACCACAGAGCACTACCGCTGGAAAGCAAAGCAATCTCAGGATTTCCAGAGATCCATGCAAAGCATGAAGGAATTTGCAAAGGATGTGCACAAGGAAAGAATGTGAAGAAGACATTTCCCAGCAGTGAGACCAAGGCTAAAGGAATATTGGATATGGTACACTCGGATGTATGTGGACCCATGTCTTCTAGCTTATTAAGCGGGTATTTGTACTATGTTTTCTTTATAGATGATTTCTCACGTAAGACTTGGATATATTTCTTGAAAGGGAAAATTGAAGTTTTTAGTAAGTTCAAGGAATATAAATCCTTGGTCGAGAACCATACTGATAGGAAGATCAAGACTCTATGATCATATAATGGCGGAGAATTCACATCAGATGAATTCAAGGAACTCTGCAGAGAGTCCGAGATTAAGAGGGAGTTGAGCACCCTATCCAATCCTCAACAGAATGGGGTTGTGGAATGAAAGAGCCAAACCATCATGGAAGAAGCAAGAGCTATGTTCCATGACCAGGATCTCCCAATGCACCTTTAGGTGGAGGCAGCAAGAACAGTTGTGTATGTACAGAACCGTACTCCTCATCGATTACTTGACAACAAGACTCCTAAAGAGGCCTTCTCATGAGAGAAACCAAAAGTCAGCCATATTAGAATATTTGGTTGTCTGGTGTACATACATATCCCAAAGGAGAAAAGGACCAAGCTCGATCCTTCTGGGAGGAAGGGTATATTCGTAGGATACAGTGATACATCAAAGGCCTACCGAATATACTTCCCAGGAGTCAAGAAGATCGACGTCGGTAGAGATGTAAACTTTGAAGAAGACTCGGCATACTTTAGATCCAAGAGGACTCCTATCCAGGAAGTTGAGGAACCTGAAGAGACGAAAGTCCAAGAAATGAAAATTGGAGAAGCAATTCCAGAATGCCTTGAAGATCACGACATGGCAGAACCACAAGAGCCAGTAGGGGCATTCCTTGAGAAGGACTCCCACAAGAGGAAACCAATATGGGCACGAGAACTCATACGAGAAGTTGAAAGGTATGGCGCTCCAGATGGAATACATAGAGAAAGAAAGAGGGAAAATCCCTACAATAGCTATGTGGTCCTGCTGTGTGACACCATTGACAGAGAACCTTCCACCTATGAAGAGGCTGCAGAAAAGAAAGAATGGAAGGATGCTATGATTGAGGAATATCAGTCGGTCATGAAGAATGATGTCTCGGAGATAGTTCTGAAACCGGAGACGAATTCTGTCGTGACTTCAAAGTGAATCTACAAGACCAAGCATGTTGTAGATGGCAGTATCGAGAAATACAAGGCAAGGTTCGTAGCACGAGGCTTCTCACAGAAAGAAGGCATAAACTACTAAGAGACATTTGCACCCGTGGCGAGGTACACTTCCATTAGGACAATACTTTCTTTGGTAGCAGTTATGAAATGGAAAATACACCAGATGGATGTCAATACATCCTTCTTCACTAGTGTAGTCGAGGAGGAAGTGTACGTGGAACAGCCACTGGAATTCGAGACACATGAAAGGAAGACCCATGTGTGCAAAATGAAGCTTCTGAGTGATGCTTCATCTGAGTTGGTTGATGCCACGATGTATCATCGGATGATTTGCTCATTGATGTATCTGATGAATACGAGACCAGACCTATGCTTTGCGGTGAACACCCTGAGCCAGTTCCTGGAGGATTTGAGACATGTTCACCTGATAGCTGCAAAGCATGTTCTGAGGTACCTAAAAGGTATAGTGGATTATGGTCTCAAATATGATGTGAATCATAAGATTAACGTACACGGTTATGTTGATTCGGACTAGGCAGGTAGCGCCACTTATAGGAAGAGCACCTCAGGTTGTTGCTTCAGCTTGGCATCTGGCATGATATCCTGGTTCAACAGGAAGCAATCATGTGTAGCATTGAGTACATCCGAGGCAGAGTATGTTGTTGCTTGCTCGGCTAGTTGTGAGGAAGTATGGCTGTAAAATCTATTGTCTGACTTATTTGACCTCCAGTTGGATGTGACTTGTATCTTCTGGGACAATCAGAGTTGCGCAAATCTATCGGAAAACCCAGTGTTCCATGAAAATTCGAAGCACATCGAGATCAAGTTCCACTATATCAGGGATATGGTGCAAAGAGGAGCAGTGAAGCTGATCCAGGAGGATATTGGTGGATGTTGGAGCAGGGTCCCGCAGCTACAGAAGAAGCTGCTAGTTTTCGCGGAAAGATATAAGTTTTGGCGGAAAGAGGACAAGGCAAAGCTACGACGCCGTAGCACGTTTCCAGCTGGAGAGCAGAGCCGGAAACTATGACTTTTGGGATAGAAAAGTCAAGAAGGAAACGGTACCCGAGCGGCCGAGAGAAGAAAGCTCAACCACTGCATTGAAGGCAGCGGCGGAAGACAGGAGGGCTCAGCAACCCTCATAAAGAAGAAGGAGCAACGAGGCTCAAGCATTGAAGGCGAAGGACAGAAAGAGAAGTGGTGCATAGTACCCATGGTCAGTGCCGGGAAGCATGGAAGACTGCAGAGAGCTGTGGTGTGACGGGAAGCGGCTACCTCAAGGACAGAGAGGACCGACTGTCACTAATTAGGGTTTGGGCTTACTGTTGGGACAGGCCCACAGTGTTGTAATGGCGAGACCTTCGGGCCGCCTATAAAAGCTTGCATTTTGTATTGTAAAGGGTTAGCTAATCAATCAGTTAGCCAGCTGGTTGGCTCATAGGATTGAGTCGTTAGTTGTTCAGTTGATTATTTTGTAGACTCAGGAGTCAGTCAGACAGACTGTGCTGTAACGATCCAGACACTTAGCTTGTCTGTGAGTCATTTGAGTCTGTATGTAACCATCCACAGAGAGGAAGAGAGGGAAGGATATATTGAAAGAAAGGAAATATAGAGATAGAAATAGACCAGATATCTAGAAGAGATCTCGCACTGCATAGGCGGTGCAACAGACTGTGCTAACTTCCCTCGAGATATATAATAGAAGCACAGTTTGGTGGACGTAGCTCCCATCCTGGGGGTGAACCACGTTAAATCTACGTGTTATGTGTTGCATGAATGTGTTTGTACTTGCTTATCTTTACTGGTTATTATGCATGTAATGTTAGTTGCAGTAAGTGAATGTATGTATTGTCCAGTTCACGGTAATGCAGGAAGATAGAGAAGTATTTTAGTAAGCTGCTTAAAGACTCATTTACGTCTGTTTCTAATGACCATTTAATCACAATATAACTTCTTTAAAGTAGAGTTTCGCACACCGGCACAGTCAACGCTAAGAGCGCAAAGTCGTGGTGGTAGGATATCGCAGAGAGGCAATATCGCACCGACAGAGGAGCTGCGGTGCGCGATACTGCGAGCTGAGGGCTTAGCGTTGAGGAGAGGGTTGGTGTTCCGCGGTGCGCAGAGGTGCGATAGGGTTGGAGGTATTGTGAGTAAGTGGGAGTTGTGCGACGAGGGAAGAGACTGTGCGACTTGCGCGTGGATAAGAATCGCACGGCTACAAGTGCTGCGAGTAGAAGGGGACGTGCGATGCGCAGAAATAGCTGACCTTGGGATTCACAGGGGTAAGAGAAGGGACGTAGGATGCGCAGAACCTGGTCCAAGACACTTGAGTCTTGGCCAACCCATTAGATTCACTTCGGGTGAGACTTCAGATCGCTTCGCGGTCTGTTGCCGAAAAGGGCCAGTGAGTTTGGGGTGTTGTTGATTAATTATAGTAAACTCAGGTCTGCCCACGCAATCAACAGTGGCCACCCACCAATTCCACTTGGACCCCCACCATTGTTTATTTCAGTGTTCCAATTTCCTTAATTGTAGTACAATTTACTATTTTTGGCAGTTTTCGGGTCCTAAACTTCCGGAGCCGTTTTGAGGCCCTAAACGACGTTTTTTCGGCATCGAATGGTTGGTGAAATATGAGTCTCTTTCGGACTGATTGTTTGTTGTTTATGGATGTAGTCCTTGAATAGATATTTCTAACGATGTATCATGTGCGTCAAACAGAGGTAGTATGCCAAAGTTACGACCCCAAGAAATTGATGTACCAAATTACCCAACGGGGCCCACATTATGGCATTTCACCTCGTAGGGTTAGGTTTTTGGATGTGTAGGGTTTCCATTATTTCTCAATAATATATAGGCCTTCGAGCCTCATTGTAACACAGATTTCAGAGGCATGTATCCGCCACATCTCTTCTCAGAGATAAGCTACCAGCACTCTAGCTAGTTTATTTCCATTCTGTATGTAAACAAGTTTTAGTTCTTTGATTAATGAAATGAAGTGTTATTTCTGCTGCATCTTTATTTCTATGGTTATTTGTGTATTATATTGCATTCCTGCATAAATCCAAATCAGAAGCTCCAGTACGTGGCAACAGAGGAGCCGATGTGTTGACTAAGCA
>LPNX010495907.1:1138861-1235051 GCA_001517045.1 Pseudotsuga menziesii | reverse complement strand
GAAATTCTATTGGTTCTTGAATTCCAACTCACAAAAACTTATTTTGGCACGTTTTCTTATAAGGCCCATTTTAGACCCCAAATTTCCTCTAATGCCTCTAGCAAGAGTGAAGTTCGAGTACTTCAGAGAAAGACTTGGTGTGATCCAAATTGAGATCCCTCGAAAGAGGGAGTGATGTGTTCTAGCATAGCTAGAGACACAGGTTGTCTAAGCGTAACATCCTGATGAAGCTCATAGGTTGCTTAGACGTAATCAGTCCTATAGGTTATCCTTGGATAAGTCCTGGCGAAGCTCATAGGTTATCCTTGGATGTAATCAATCCTGATCTGTTATATGCTAGAAATAGTTGATGCATGATATCTCACATAAGAAATGACATGTTTTTCGAGTGGGAAAAATTTTGGTGAAGCAAGATGCTCAAACGTAATCAGTCATGTAGGTTGTCCTCGGATGTAATCAACCTTGGCAAAGCTCGCAGGTAATCCTTGGGCGTAATCCATCCTGTGAGTTTATTCGAGTGTAAAATGACACCTGGCGTGGTACGTAGGTTACTCAAATGTAATAAGTCATGTGGATTGTCTGAGTGTAAAATGAGGCTTGGCGTGGTACGCAGGTTACTCGAATATAATACGTCTCAAAGGTTGTCTGAACGTAAAATATCATGAATGCAGGTTGTTCAGAAGTAATAAGTCCTTGAGGTTGACCAGAGAACGTAAAAGGTCCCGATGTAGCAAGTTGTTTGGTCGTAATCCATCCTTACATATATATCTATATATGTGTGTTCCCATGTTGAGTTGATAAGGTCATGAAACACGAGGTGCACCTAGGCGGTTCTACTGATAAAACGTAGGTTAACTGTGCAGAGACATAATGCATTGAGTATGCTCCTAGTCGATTCTTGCATAATAGAAGCTGCAAGTTGTCTTAATGATGTGAAAATTATCACGGCTTATTACTATGGTGAAGGAATGTAGGTGGTGTGCATCTAAAGCTTTGTTCTTTGTTTTGTTTTGTGCATGACAAAAGAGATGATTTGGATACGACGAGATGAAGGTAGGAGACACAGGTTATTGTCGTGGCAATGTAAAGAAGGTCTTCAACCGTTCCTACGAGATGGCTTGCTCAAGATGTGATGAAGACCTAGATGAGGACTAGGCCTACACCTAGTCGAGAGAGGGTTGGCTCTGTAGAAACTTCCAATGACAAATAGTATCGTCCGATGATCAATAATAAGAAGATGATGGAAACAACTATGATGATGACTCTATGACGTCGTGACGATGACTCTGCGATGAAGACTTGACCAGATGTGTTGATGACTGTGAAGAGAGAGAATACCTTCCTAGTTAAGAGGGAGTGTTTATGTATTTGTAACTTGGAAAGATATTCTGATGTATATTGTCATTGTATGTTATTGTACCCCCATTGGGGATGTGTTTTCCCCCTTGCGGGATGTCTTAATTGTGTCTAGACCTTGAGGTACAACCTCCGTTGTAAGTCGAGGCAATAGTCCCCAGTGTAACATTATGTAATGTGTATTTGGAGTCTCTCTGGGAGAAGTCGGCCATGTTAGGAAAGACGTGTGGGCACTAGTCTTATGTTTGGTCAGTGACTTGAAAGGGTATAAATAGGGAGGAGCTCTCCCTCATTTATACACATCTCACACTCTCAAGTTCACATGAGAGAGAGAGAGAGACAAAAGAGGAGAGAGATAGTTATTGAATACTTCTTATTACTACTTTTGATCATCTTACTATTCTGAGGAAGTTTGCGGGGTTTTATCCTTTATGGTTTCCCTGGTGAAAACATTTGTGTCTCGTGTATCTTTTATATCTTATGCATCTTGTTGTACTTGTTATTCTTTCAAATAAAGATCCTAGATAATCTAATCAGATCTAAAGAAAAACTAACATATGGACGTATGTGACAAGAAAACAAGGGCTAGGATCAAAGCTTACAGGGGGAGGGAATGTTCTTTGGACATGCAATTTTTGCAATATTGAATTCAAGAGCACCTACTATTGGGTTAAGGGCCATGTGTTGGGCCTTCCTTGTGGACTTCCAGCATGTAAAGTAGTTGATGCTACTCAACGAAAGGTGTTGGAGAAAGAGGATGCAGTTGGCTTGGGAAATGTGGCAGTAGTGAGCAATAAACGAAAGAATGAGGATCCTCTTCCTTTCTTAAGGACTCCATCTAGAAAATTTGGGAGTGGGGTTGTGTAATGTCCTCGGTTTTGACCCCGTTTGCATGATGTATATATTTTAATTAATCGCGGTGAGGAGCTCAAGGAAAAAGCCCCACCATCGATTTGGTTGTGTGTGTGTTTCGGCAATGGGGATAGTTGCCGATGGTTTATCATGCCATTTGGCACATTATAATTCGGCATCATGTAAATACGCACATCAATTAAATTTAAAACCATAACCAGCTACGGCAGTGCAACGTTGAATGAAAAGGGCATGGTTCCAAAGGATAAGGGGTGAGGGATGTCAAACCTTAGTCTATGGGGGAAAAACCCATGTGTTACCACCTTGTTGATTTGTCACCTTTCTTGTCTCATTCCAACCTCTTCTAACCTCTTTATTGTCTTGTATTGGGTAGCTGGGGCAGTTATTGTTTTGGGAGTGGGGTGGCAGGACTGTCAATCCTTTTCCCACAGGCGCACACCACCCACGACTTTCCATTGGCTCCACTTTACCACTGCTACGCATCCTCACAGTTGCCTGTTCGTTCCCCACGGTGGTCTGTTCATCCGCGCGCGCATAGGGAGGTCGATTTTGTTCCTCCTGTTGGTCTGCTCACTCTCACACAGAGGAAGATGGTCTGGTTTCATCCCCATGCACCGGCAATGATTCTGCTAGATCTCACACAACCAAGAGAGGCGCTGCTTATTAGTGGTCGTTCACGTGTTTCCACGGAGTGGAATCGGGTATGTTTTCCCCCGTGTGGTGGTTGCTAATACGTTTTTGGGATTGTTGTTTTCCCATGCCGTGAATGGTATTTGCTGCTATACCTTGGTGCTGTTGAGAATCCGTCATTTTTCCATCTCGGACTGTGTATGTGTGTTCACTTCTTCCGTTGTGGGACTGTTGCATTTCCCACGTTGTGGTTGGCTGTTGATTGCCGCCTCTGTGCCTGAGTTTCCCATGGTTATGCTGGGAGTTATGTTTCTTATCCACTATGGGCTATGGATTGATGCCACCGTTTTGAGTGGGAAGTTGGGCTGCTGATGTACCTTGGTTTGGGTGTTGCAGCCGAGTTTTTTTGGCCATGGTAGGGCCAAGAACAACTCTGTGTTGCCTTGTGGGCTCGAGTTGTGCTCAGGGTTTGTTTGGGATTATCCCTGGTCTTCTTTGCTTCTTCACAAGACTGTGAAGGGTTTTTTTGTTGCTGGTATGCAGTGGTTGTCCCTTGGACTATACTGGCTAGGCCGATCTGTTGATGGCCTGGTAAACCCAGTGGTGTTGGGTTGTTGATTGTGTCTCTTGGTTATGTGTAAGCCTGCATTGACCCTTATCCTTGGAGGAATCATGCCCAGCTCAGGGGTGGCAGTGTGCTGAGAGATTAATGAGCACGCTGGCCTATGGTTGGGTGGAACGTTGCAGCGGCGTAGCTGGTTGCGGGTGAATTCTTCATTAAAAGATAAGTGCTACTGTTATCCCATCTCTGTAAATTATATCTATTGTTTTATGAGCTATGATGAACATGTGAATGCTGGAAGGTGTGTTGCTTCCGCTGAATTGTTGAGTGATTATGTACTATGGTATGTTTATGCATCTTTGTATGATGGATTATGCATCCTGCTATGCATTATGTTTAAGTTTCTTATTTCAGCATTGATTTATCCATGTTTATGTTCATGGGGCTGTTTGCCCGGTTATTGTGGTGTTCGTCGCGTCCTCTTCGCCGATCTGAGGGATGGGGACGTGACAGAATGGTATCAGATCTAAGGTTGCAACAATGGGCCTCTATGGGCCAAAATGGAGCAACTGATAGAGGGTGGAATTGTCTTCTTCCCAGCAGGGATCAGTAATGGATGACAGCAAACTTCCAAAATATTGCCTGAGTGTTGACAGTCGGGTCATCGGAGGGTTTAGTGGTTCCAACTTCCGACGTTGCGGAAGAGAAAGCGGTTTCCAGTCCGCCGTTGCGGAAGCCAAAGTCATTTGGCTTCCGATGTGAAAGGATTTCCGATGATGCGGAAGAGTTGGAAATCTCCCGTCCGCCGTAGCGGAAGAGCTGCCAATCGGAAGAAGTTCAGGTTGGTGTTCTGCCGTTGCGGAAGCCAAAGGAACAAGTCTTCCGATGAGAAAAGATTGCCGCCAAAAGAAGATAAGGCTCTGCGTGCCGCCGTTGCGGATGGAGAAACGATTCGACGCCCGACGGAAAAGTCGTCTGATTGCCGGCAGTGCAAAAGAAAATCGCGGAAATTTTCTAAGTGTCCGCGGCTGATCAGAAGAAGTTTGTCTTTGGCGAGCCGCAGTTGCGGAAGCCAAAGTCATTTGGATTCCAATGTGGAAGAACTACCGACGCCGCAAGTTGAAAATTTTGCTAAGTAAACGACCGCCAATCGGAAGAGAAAGTGGTTTGTGCGCCGCCGTTGCGGCTGCGGAAGGGATTCGGCCGCCGATTCTGCGGAAGTGAAAAGCTCTAAAGCTTCCGATGATAAAGACCGCCGACGCCGGAACAGTTTGGAGAAAGCCGCGAAAATTGCCTAAGTGCCCGCCGTTGCGGAAGAAGAAGCAACTAAGCGTCCGACAAAAAGTGGTCCGACCGCCGACAGGTGCTATGTTCGGCGGAAAGAAGAAAGACAAATTTTGAAAAAATTGTCTAAGTATGAAATCGTCGGCGGAAAAAGGGGAATGATTGTCGTCGTTGCGGAAGAGAAAAGCGGTAAGTCATCTGATGAGAAAAGATTGCCGCCGGAAGAAGATAAGGTTCCGCGTGCCGTCGTTGCGGATAGAGAAACGATTTGGCGTCCGCCGTTGCGGATGGAGGAACCATTAGGCGTCCACCGTTGCGGATGGAGAAAGGATTTTGCGTCCGCCGTTGTGGACGGAGAAACAACTTCCCGGCCGATGGGTGAGGCCTCCGACGTAAAGAAAGAAAGAAACTTGAAGAATTTTCTAAGGCAAAAAGTCAGTTCACTCATCGGAGGTAAAAGCGTTTCATGTTCCGTCGTTGCGGAAGCCAAAGTCATTTGGCTTTCGATGTAGAAAGACCGCCGACAGCCGACGCGGTAAAAGAAAGTTTGAAATTTTTTTTCTAAATAACGAAAATATTGGTCGCTGGAAGAAGAAAGTGAATGAGCGTCCGCCGTTGCGGAAGCGAAAGCATTTCGGCTTCCGACTAGAAAGGCTGCCGACGCCGTTGCGGAAGGGGAAAGCCTTCCGAGAGCCGCCGTTGCGGAAGGATTAGTGGTTTGAGATCTAATTCTGCACAAAGAGAATTGAGTTTTTCAAAGGGGATTTCTCAGTGGTTTTCAGTGGGATCTCCAGCAGATTTCGACTACTTTCCAGTGGGATTTTCAGCTGTTCTCAGTGGTTTGCAGGTGGCTGAAGTTGGTTGAAGATGGCACCCAATCCAAAATGCAGTGGTGTAATAAAAAATGCAAAGATTTGGTGAAAGCCCTCATTCTTAAAAGTGGTGTGGTTTTTACACCCGAGGTCGGAATGACGCATGCGAATAGGCGTTGGAAAGTTTATCCAGCAAGGAACAAAGATAAGTGACCAGAATCTGAGCATGAAGCAGCCAAGTGCTAATGATGGCCGTTGTTATCAAATGGAAAAATCTGGACAGTTGCATGCCCAGGGGCAGCAAGGACTATGAAGTCAACCAGCTGCTGTGTGAAAAAATGAATTCCATGAGAAGATGAGGGATTTGAAATAGAAGTTTTCATTAGACCCTATCTTGCTGATTATAACTACATTTCCTAAGTTTATGCTTGAAATGCATGAGGATATGTATTGCATGCATAGGATATTGCATGATTGGTAAGAATATTGGGAATTATATATTTATAATGAACCACTAATGATAATCATTTCTTTGATGTTGGCATTAATGGCAAAACCAACTATGACATAGACCTAGCTGAATGTGTTGCTGATGTTGATGAATGAGACCAGCAACCCTATGAAGAAAGGGATAAGGCAACAAGTCCATAACAAAAGTTGGTGAGAAAATGCTGCAATCTCCTGCAAGGACCAACCCAATTGGACATGTTAAGGGTGTAAGTACGACCCATGCAGGTGAAAGTTGCTTATGACAAATTCCATGGAATGGTAAAGGTAAGAGACCTCATACCATGTGAATATTGGAATGTAGAAATGTGTCATGTCTATATATGTTGATGACATTGATTATAGTAAGGCATCATATATGAAGTGGACATGGTTAGACCATGCATGATATGTTGAATGCGTGGAGATGACTGCATGTGATATTATGAATAACTAATGGCCGAAATGATGAATTGATGACAATTCTGGAATTGTTTCAAAGGTTGTTATGAATGCAGGATAGTCATAATCAATTGGCCGTCAGAAATGCTCTATAGAAGAGCAAGGTGGCATGAATGATACGCTTGTGAAGTAAGGGTATCTAAACCTTCATTTAATTGCATGAATGATATGACTATACCTTGCAAATATTAATATGATAATGATTGCATGACGCAAATGAGCTTTGATGATATTGATGTGACTAACAGCTGGAAGTATTTGAATTTTATAAATTCTGAAAATGCTTCAGTGATGGTTATAGCAATGAAAAGTTATACGCATCCAGACTTACCAAGTGTTGGTTGATTGAAGCTCATGTTTCAGGTAGATTAATTCGAGAATGGCATTAAGAGGTAAGACCCTGACCAATGCCAAAACCTACCATGTGAAGGAGCTTGTTAAATTTGAATTGTGAATTTCAAATTTAAGAAATTGCTGACAACTACTAGTCACTATTGGTTTGCATAAGCTTGTGTTTGGATGTTTGAAGCTTATGTTTCAAGTAGATTATTTCGAGCATGGCAGTGAGAGGTAAGATCCTGACCAATGCCAGAATCTACCATATGATATGCATAATAGGTTGTTAAAATTCGAATTGTGGATTTCGTATTTGAGAAATTGCTGACAACCACTAGCCACTATTGGCTTGCATAAGATTGTGTTTGGTTGATTGAAACTCAGGTTTCAGGTAGATTATTTCGTGCACGGCAGTGAGAGGTAAGACCCTGACCAATGCCAGAATCTACCATGTAAAAAGAGCCAAACTTTATGAGAAGAGTCTCATGGTTGTGAAAATAGTTGATGTGCATAATAGTTGGATTGTTAAATTTGAATTGTGAATTTTGAATTTAAAGGAATTGCTGACGACTACTAATCACTGTTGGCTTGTGTTAAGATTGTGTCAGGAGGGACGCATGGTAAGTGGGTATTCATGTTATGATAGTAAGCATAAAATTGTAATGGGCATAGTAGTGCTGCTTACAAGAAACCCACAATTGAACAAGTCAATTTCTGTAGTAGATAGAATTGCAAATTCCTAATGAATTTGATTTCTAATGCCATTTCTTGGTTATGGAACGATCAATTTGGATTGTAGTATCGGGTAATGATTGACTGTTTGGCTATTTGATGAATGTGTTAGGAATACACATTGCAGGAAAATCCTATGTGATGACCTGCAAGAGCTAAACTTCATGGGAAGGTTTTCCCCTATCTTGGAAATGGGTTTCGGGTGAATTGCCATTGGACATTTTGAAAATGTCTCATCTGCACTGCATGTTTGGTGATAACATGAGTGAGATGGTATGGGTTATGTCGGTAAGGCATGTGTGAATGTGAAATGTAAAAAGGAGTCGGGAGGGTTAATTGAGGGACTGTTAACTCAGGAAAGGAGCCTCCATTCCCCCTTAACAAAGGCATACTGCGACGGCAAATGGATAACTGTTCTGTGACCCTTGCTATGAATATGCATGTTTAATTTTTAAATTCCATATGCAGAACGTGTTTGATTTTATTTCCATGATGACCAATCGCTTGAGTATGAATAGAACCTACATGGCACACACCAGAAGAAAGTGCACACTTTTTCAATGTCGAGCCATGAAAGGGTTTTCAATATTGATTACACTCTAGGGAGTGGACGCACTCCTGGTGTCTCAATACTTGATAGTGAATGATGAGAAATGTGATTACAGTTTTCGAGCAATAACGCTGATGAGTTCGCTTGTATTGCTTGTGTTGCTTGTGTTGACAGGCTAAAGGTAAAGGTAAATGGTTGATATAAGTGTATGTTGGTATAAGTGTATTGTTGATATAAGTGTAAGTGTATGGTTGGTATAAGTGTATGTGTTATTGTTGATATAAGTGTATGATGGGCTGTGATATGCCTGAGGATCCATAGTAGATCCTAGACCTGGAAATGGTCATGATAAAAGTTCCAAGCCCAGTTGACATGAGGATGTACTGGTGGGACATTAAATATTTGATGTTGTGGAGCAGCCGGCGTGCTGACCTAACATCTAAGTCTATAGGCGATCCCAAGGCTTGCAAGGCGAAGCAGGATCCTGTGGACGAACGAGGGAACGCACAATACAGATAAGTATTGGATTATTTTGCTTATGAATATACATGTGTATATGATTGGTTATGATGTTTATCTCTAGAGCAAGATAAAACTGATGAGAATAAACTAAACATGCGAATTTATTCAATGTTGGATATAGGTGTCGCTGGGAGAGAGGACTATGAGAGCATCCTAGAGATGCATGTGGACATGTGACTGTCCTGGAAAGCTCGGAATGAGCGGTAATGAAAAAGGTGCTAGTAAGACGGGGGAGTCCTAGCAGTTGAGACAAGCCATGTGGGGAGACTCCATGGGTTAGAGGTCTGGAATAGACCAAAGACACTAAGTGTCATGACCAAGAAGGATTGGTCCAGCATTCACGGTGAAGTGAAAGAGGCTGAGAGCATGAAAAAAGCCACAGCAGTGGTGTGGGTTCCAGGAGGGAACAAAACAAAGAGGGAAAAAACTCTTACTGCTCTCTCTTGCCTTCTGATTACATATATATATATATATATGTTTATGCCTTGTGAAAACAAAGGATTGTTGAATGCATGTATGATTGAGAATGAAATGTGTGTATTTGCTAAGTAAAATTGTGAATGCTAGAATAGTTAATTCCCTGCCCAGGAATGGACATGAATGAGTTCATGTGCCTGTTGGGAAGGCATGAAAAAATATGAAAGCCTCGTTGATGAGACTTGGACTGTCATGCCAAATGGAGAAATTAATTTACTGATTTTAATGTCTATATTATGCTTGGTCTGATAGAATTTCAATGGTGCATTTCACAGGTGAGAAAAGTGGAACCTGGTGGTGCACATTGATCATGGCAGCAGATCAAAAGTTGTTGGACTTAGCTGGAAGTCTCCTTCAAATGATTGCCAAGACCCAAGAAAATCTTGGGGAGATGCTCAAGATACAGAGAAGGTAGAGTGAAATGAACCACCAGATTTTGCAAGACTCTATTGGTTTGCAAAGGGAGGTGAAAAGCCTTTTGGGAGCAATCGGCAAAGGAAAGGAAGGTGGATCAGCAATGGGACAATCGTCCAAGCGACCCGATAAGAAACGGTCCAGGCATGAATACTCAAAGGAAATTGAGCAGGTAAAGATGAAGCAGCCAATGAGACGCTGGAGATGCGGGAAACATCATTTACGTCGGGACTGCCCAATGAGGGAACATGATGAAGGCAATAGCCGCAAAGTTCCTAGACTTCGGGATCAGTTGGAAGCTGAGAACCAGCAGGAGAATTCCATGGAAGCTGGGGGGCTTGGTCTTGAACGTTCAACGTAAATGATTGAACGTGGAACAGATCTGCAATTTTGAAATTTTGATGTGCAATTATATATGTATTGTATATATATGTAATGGAACACCGAGGACGGTGTTACTCCAAGGGGGAGGGGAATGTAATGTCCCCGGTTTTGACCCCGTTTGCATGATGTATATATTGTAATTAATCGTGGTGAGGAGCTCAAGGCAAAAGCCCCACCATCGATTTGGTTGTGTGTGTGTTTCAGCAATGGGGATAGTTGTCGATGGTTTATCATGCCATTTGGCACATTATAATTCGGCATCATGTAAATACGCACATCAATTAAAACTAAAACCACAACCAGCTACGGCAGTGCAACGTTGAATGAAAAGGGCATGGTTCCAAAGGATAAGGGGTGGAGGATGTCAAACCTTAGTCTATGGGGGAAAAACCCATGTGTTACCACCTTGTTGATTTGTCACCTTTCTTGTCTCATTCCAACCTCTTCCAACCTCTTTATTGTCTTGTATTGGGTAGCTGGGGCAGTTATTGTTTTGGGAGTGGGGTGGCAGGACTGTCAGTCCTTTGCCCACAGGCCCACTCCACCCACGACTTTCCATTGGCTCCACTTTACCACTGCTACGCATCCTCACGGTTGCCTGTTCGTTCCCCACGGTGGTTTGTTCATCCGTGCGCGCATAGGGAGGTCGGTTTTGTTCCTCCTGTTGGTCTGCTCACTCTCACACAGAGGAAGACGGTCTGGTTTCATCCCCACGCACCGGTAGTGATTCTGCTGGATCTCACGCAGCCAGGAGAGGCGCTGCTTATCAGTGGTCGTTCACGTGTTTCCACAGAGTGGAATCAGGTATGTTTTCCCCCGTGTGGTGGTTGCTGATACGTTTTGGGGATTGTTGTTTTCCCATGCCGTGAGTGGTATTTGTTGCTATACCTTGGTGCTGTTGAGAGTCCGTCATTTTTCCATCTCGGACTGTGTATGTGTGTTCACTTCTTTCGTTGTGGGACTGTTGCCTTTCCCACGTTGTGGTTGGCTGTTGATTGCCGCCTCTGTGCCTGAGCTTCCCATGGTTATGCTGGGAGTTATGTTTCTTATCCACTATGGGCTGTGGATTGATGCCACCATTTTGAGTGGGAAGTTGGGCTGCTGATATACCCTGGTTTGGGTGTTGCAACCGAGTTGTTTTGGCCACGGTAAGGCCAAGAACAACTCTGTGTTGCCTTGTGGGCTCGAACTGTGCTCAGCGTTTGTTTGGGATTATCCCTAGTCTTCTTTGCTTCTTCACAGGACTATGAAGGGTTGTTTTGCTGCTGGTATGCAGTGGTTGTCCATTGGACTGTACTGGCTGGGCCGATCTGTTGATGGCCTGGTAAACCCAGTGGTGTTGGGTTGCTGATTGTGTCCCTTGGTTATGTGTAAGCCTGCATTGACCCTTATCCTTGGAGGAATCATGCCTAGCTCGGGGGTGGCAGTGTGCTGAGAGATTGATGAGCACGCTGGCCTATGGTTGGGTGGAACGTTGCAGCGACGTAGCTGGTTGCGGGTGAATTCTTCATTAAAAGATAAGTGCTACTGTTATCCCATCTCTGCAAATTATATCTATTGTTTTATGAGCTATGATGAACATGTGAATGCTGGAAGGTGTGTTGCTTCCGCTGAATTGTTGAATGATTATGTACTCTGGTATGTTTATGCATCTTTGTATGATGGATTATGCATCCTGCTATGCATTATGTTTAAGTTTCTTATTTCAGCATTGATTTATCCATGTTTATGTTCATGGGGCTGTTTGCCCGGTTATTGTGGTGTTCGTCGCGTCCTCTTCGCCGGTCTAAGGGATGTGGACGTGACAGGTTGACATTCAACCACAAAAAAATAGGGCAGCCTCAACTCGTGGCCCAATGGACGAAATTTATCAACAAGAGAAACGAGATGAAATGGATCTTACCATTGCATTATTTTTCTATCTCAGCTTCATTTCATTTAATGTTGCATGGTCTCCTTTGTTTATTGAGATGTGTCGGGCTCTAGTTGAACAAGCTCCAATTGAGTATGTGCCCCTAGGTACAAAGAAACTTAGAACCACATTGTTGGGTAAGGCAAAGGAGGTGGAATAAATCTTACAACCCATTAAATCAACATGGGTTTTATCCGGTGTCACTATTGTTTCTGATCGATAAACATATGCAGCATGCCTTCCACTCATCAATTTCATGGTGTCTTCCCAAAATGGACTAGTCCTCTTGAAAGCAATGGATGCTCTTGGAAAACAAAAAGATGCACAATATATGGTGAGTTGTTCATTAAAGTTATTGAAGATGTAGGTATTGAAGTTTGTGTGCAAATCATTATAGATAATGCACATGTTTGCAGAGTTGTTGGCATGCTTGTAGAAGCTAAATATCCACAAATACTTTGGAAACCATGCATTGTTCATTCCTTGAACTTAGCACTTAAATCTATTGCTTCAAATGTGACATGGATTGGCAATCTTATTGATGATGCATGCCAGATCCATAATTTTGTACAAAACCGTATCAATGCCCTCACAACATATAAACAATACACACATCTATCATTGCTAATGATTGTAGATACTCGGTTTGCTTCCTCAATTTTCATGCTTAAGAAGTCAAGGGAGGTCAAGGCCACTCTTGGAACCATGGTTAATTCAGATCTTTGATCTTTTTGGAGAAAGAGATATCAAGTTGCTTCAAAAAGGGTAAATGATCACAGTGTTAGACATTGGTTGGTGGGAGAAGGTCAATCTTACCATTAAGATCATGGACCCTATCATTTATCTTTTGTGGTTTGCAAATACAAACCAGCCCATCTTAGGAGATTATCATGAAGGGTGGGACTCCATGATTAAGTTTGTGAAGACCATTCTTATAGAAAATGAGTCCCCCAAGTATGGGAGACCAACAAAGAACTTATGGTTCACCATACAAGGTATTCTTCTTTTCAGGTGGGATAAGAATTGCACACATTTGCATTGCTTGGCACACTCATTGAACACATTTGACCAGAAGCGGCTGAAACTTCAAAATCTTGTTGACTTTATGCTTTTCCCGTATCCTCTCAAGAAAAAATAATATCGTTATTAATAAGCACGGATTTTGTCAGCAAACAGATCTGTCAGAAACTTTGAGAATATGAAAGGAACTAGCATTAGTTGAAAGAGGTGCTGCAGTTTATAATGAATCACAATGGATCAACAACAACAAAAGGTGTAGACATGCAAATACACAAGAGTAGTAAGCCTAAGGAGTTAGCTCAACTGGTTGTCATCGATGTTGTTTGGCATTTTGCTAGTTCCATGCCAGCAGATGCCCAGTTCAATTTCCCATGGGTTAGGCGCACTAGTCTATGCCAACTGGTTTACTAGGGATGCCATCCACGAATGTGAGGAAGCATCCCTTGGGTTTCCCTGCAAGTTTTCTTTGGAGAAAAAAAAATAGTCAAGACTTAGCATGGGTTATGCTTCCTAGCCATATCATTAGAGACCTGGTTTTGTGGCCATGAAAGAAGCTGCTCCAGGTAGCATCCCTATGAGGGATCAAGCCATCTGTTATTGGAACTAAAGATCTCGATGCAGTTTCTTTTCTTCCTACGCTCGTTATTGGAGGAACTGCACGAGAAAGATTGAACACTGACACAATATTTGTGCTCCATCTTTTTCACTATTGTCTATAAACTTGCATTAAAACACAATCAGTGATCTTCCAGTACTGCTAATGCTTGCCATGAAAGACGTTTTAGCATTTTATAACATGTGTCAAGTTGACAACCGATGGCAGGTTTTAAATGTTATTTGAAAAAAGAAAAAATCTTGTCCATTCTTCCAAACTTTCAAATAAAAATTTCAGAGACCGCAAAATTTCCAGTGACTCAATGAAGATCTCTTGAATTGAGTCAAAAAGACTATTGATTCATGAAGAATTTATAGGGGATTCTATAGTAAAGCTCCTAGAGAATAAATGGAATTCAAATATAATTATTCAGCAATAAATAGTTTTAGACAATCTTCACTCAACCGGGGCTCGACACTTGCCAACTGCACCCTTAATATCTAGAATTCACTCTTCTGTTAGCGTTGTGAAACATCTTAGTTTCACTACTCAAAACACCTCCAGAAACATGTCTTCCAAACAAGCACACATTTTCATGCTACTACACTACTTGGTATACAGAACATCTTCCCATGGGTGCCGGTACAAGGGCTGTTTCAGCCGCTTCTGGTCAAATGTGTGCCTGTAGTTTTCAAAGGAAGAAAAGAATTAGGACAATGCATGTCACAATTTACAGTCTCAAAAAAGTAGCAAAGACTGAAAATTTGGAGGCAGGAATCCACAACTCACCCAATCAAACCAATGGATCGAGCAAGTACAAAGAGGCCATTTAGATAACCAATCTCCACGATCTCATCAATCTCTTGCTGGCTAAACATTCCACTGACAACAAGGAGGTCCAGGAAAAGGGATCCTATTGCACCATCAACATTGAGAACCAAATTGTTTGCTTTGGAAAGAGTGTAGGTCTCCACTTGCACGGCATAGTCCATATACTTTACAGCAGGAAAGTGTGTGCGTGCATATTCCTGCAGAAGTTCAACTCTCTTGTCACGGTTGTCTCCCCTCTTGATCCTTCAGCAAAATAGAGAACCTCCAGAGTTAGATTAAAAACAGTGAAATGGATGTATTCAAGAAGGAAAAAATGCTATCTTGCTTTCCAGTCTCTAGATGGTAGGCACCTGTGACCAATCCCTGCCACGCGGATACCTTTCTTCTTCATTCCTTCCACAAACTCATAAGGCGATAAACCCTAAAGGGAACAAAGCAGAATCATTAATACTTTATTCGAGAAATTTATCAACAAAAATTAACAATGTGACAATGTGATCGGTCTTCTTTTTATAACCACGTTACTTTCCCCAAAAACGTTCACTTGCTCCATTAGTCAATAAATTTTGATATGATTTACCCTGTCATATGCATCCTTGAAGTATCTTGCAGCATCATCAATAGCCCCTCCAAATCGTGGACCAATGGTAAGGAGACCTGTTCCACAGCAATGGGCCAGAAGTTATAACAAAAGAATGTATCCAGACAACTCTTGGCAAGAGTCCTGATGAGAATTTTGTGTTCATTGTCAGCAAGTTCTAACCACTGAACATGTATATTTAATTAGAAATAACATGAGAACCTTATGTAGCTTTAAAATAAAAATAGTATACCTGAAACAAGACTTGATACTAAATCCTTTCCTGCCCTTGCTGTTACAATTGTATTGTGTGCACCAGATACACAAGGTCCATGGTCGGCACAAAGCATGATACATATCTGACAAAACAGTTACAGTTTCAAAATTAGTCAAAGAACAGAGGGATTCCATATCTAGTAGTTGATCAAATATCCACCACTTCTTACTGAAGAACCACAGATGAGAAAATTTTCAAAAGTTCTTGCACAAAGGCACAATTCAGCTTTGCCATAACTAATATACTCCATTCTAGTGTATACAAAACTATGTTTTAAGCTAGTCAGAATGTATGTACCTCAATGAACTTAGTACAGTATCGTGGAAGACTGCGTTTGAACCATAACAGTGAGATGACATCACCCAAACCAAAGCCTTGTTCTACAATGGTAGACATTGGCACACCAGCATAAGTCGGCTCCTCTCCTGCAACAAAACAAGAGCAAACAATGATCAGAAGCCATTAAATATTTGGCCTTTAAATCAACCAACTTGTGAACTTCAAGACTGAGCAAAGACAGTGAAGCCTAACCTCTGTCATCACAAATTGTGGAAATAATATGAGTGGGAGCCCTGACTTTGCCACTCTTAATTGCTATATTCAGATCTTCAGGTATAGCAGGAGGCTTCACATCAGGTGTAGGACTGATCTTCCCTTCCTCAACCTGTTAAACACAGTCAAAAGGAAATTGGATTCTAAGCCAATACCCAAAATATAATTCCTAAGCAACATCTGCTTGGCTGACATTTATTTGAAGAGAGAGTCTAGAGATGTTACCAACAAAGAACTCAGACATTTAATTATAACCAGTTGAGCTAAAACAGTAAACTATAAGAACTAAACTTGACACAACTGCATCTATACTTGCATCAAATACAACCCAAAAGTGATAATGAAATCAGAAAGGAACAATATATTTCTGAAGAAAACACATATTTCTGATATACTTACAAGTTTCTGAAATGTCTGTTGTATGGCTGTTTCAAATCCTTCATAAGATGTTGGAACAACTGCACCTGCTTCTCTTAGTGCTTGATTCTTTCCTTGTGCAGACTCAAGATCACCTCCACTTTTAGCACCCTGAAGTATAAAAATATAATTGTCAAATTTAAAAGTGTCGATATTCTTTCTTTTATAATTCACTATAAAATATGAACAGGAAACAATGGGAATAGTGCCCTACCGCATGGCCAAATTGTACTTCAGACTTAAAGAGGCGTGCACAAGTGCCGCTAACCCAGGCAACAACAGGCTTTTGCACCTTCCCCTGCTTTAAGGCTTCAACCAGAGAATACTCATCTGTGCCACCAAGTTCTCCAAGCACAACCATCATTTTAACCTGAGGCAGTTAATTGCGACTGTTTGCTCAGTATTTTATGTGCATGTTTCTTCAATACAGCTCAGATTTGCTCTGTGATAATAAAGGGGAAAGTGTGGCACTTCCAAATTTGCTTTTCTTCTTTGTGATATTAACAGCAAAGAAATGCAGTACTTAAGTGCATTTCAGAAGACAAGACACCAAACAAAACTCCTAAATACCGATACGAATGGGCAAAAGAATATGAATGTAAAAATATAACTATAAAGTTATCTGCAAGGTACCTTACTGTACTCTAAATTTACCTGTGGAATATTGTTAAAACGTAGGACATGATCAGACAATGTTGAACCCGGAAACACATCCCCACCAATTGCAATACCTACAGAAGTGTAAGATTTCCAAGGCGTGTGAATTATATGGATGCTAGTAGATACTAGAATCTATGCAGAATAAAAGGTTTTCAGATAATTAGCTAATGGCAACAATAATAAATACCAATTACCTTCATATATTCCATCAGTTACACGTGCAATAGTATTGTAGAGTTCATTTGACATTCCCCCCTGCAGTAAACTAATATCAGCAATGCCTAAACAAAAAACAACTCAAAACAATGAAATAAAGCTAAGCCATTCAAAGACAACAAAATAATTCCACAAGAAAAAAATGACTTAGATGGATGCCTGTAGTGACCAAAAGCAATCAATGCAACTGAAAACTATGCCATGTCAAATGTAGCAAAGTACTGCTTAAGGCAACTCCAAACTAAGAGAGAGCTTAGGATGATTACTGATTTAGAAACAAAGCCAACAGATCCTGGCCTGTACAGCTTGCACTGAATAACGTTGTCAATCGTGCCAGCTGTATCACCAATTTTGAATGCTCCTGCTTGAATACCACCTACAGTAGCAGGCCCAATTATAACCTGCAGTACATTTTTGAAGAATTCAGCATTAACTCAGAAAAGGGTAAATCTGACTCTATTCTTTAGCAACCTTCAAGTCCATAACACAGAAAGAGGACCTTTCAAAAAATAACTATAAGTGGAAACTGTTCTTTATTTTCCCTTGTCCCATATTACACAGCCAAATTGTGATATGTACTTAGCAGACAAGATAATGAAAAAGCATCAGGAAGAGAATGTAAATGAAAAGTGTTTTTACCTTATTATTAGCTCGAGCATAAGCAATCAACTGTTTTGTATCTCCTTCTGGGACACCTTCTGCTATTATAGCTACTACTCTGATTGTTGGCTGCTTGAGAGCAGTCATGGAGGAAGCAAATGCACTGCACGGACATCATGAATTCTCTTTCCATATTAGCAAACAACAGATATGGAAGAGGCTTAAAATGAAGAATGTTGGAATATAATTAGCATAAACTATAATATTAGAGTCTGGAAGAACAAGAGATAGCTACTGGAAGGGATGATATTCCTTTCTCGTATATTCCATATCTTAAGACCAAGATGCTGCAAGTACTAAGAATAAAATCAAACCCACAGTGGAACTTCTTAAAGGTACCTTCTAAACGATGCAAAATTGATGAAGACATCAGCTGTTGGATGAGCCTTGCATGCAGCGTCAATACTGTAAAATATATGCACAAAAGTGTCATAAAAAACATTCAAGATTTTAAGTTCAAATAATTTGAAACGAAACTCCTATAGAATACTTGCTGAGGAATAAGAGAAGAGAACTCACGCTGAATGAACAGGTATGGCAATTTCTTCCTGCCCAAAGAATAGTTTTTGAAATCCTTCGGAACCAGGATTGATGATTCCAGCAACAGATGGTATCTCTCTACCTGAAATGTAAATAAAACTGACCTCAGCTATCCTCCACCATACTAGAACTAAATTAAGATGAGATTGAATTAAATGTTTACTGCGAGCTCTTCCAAAGTAAGGAGAACATTTAGAAAGTCACTGAAGAAGCAATAGGCAACTAACCGCAGAGAAAGTCAAAGTCTAGCATCCGTTGAATAGGAAGTTGCTTATAATTGTAAAATAATGCTTGAGTTGAGCGAGAGAAAATTTGCCCTGTCGCCATCTTTTGCAAGGGAACTGCTGACAGTTACTCTGCACACAATTTGCATTTGTTAATCCCTTTGTGTCCAGCATAATAGGCATTTACAATCACCCAGATCCATGTTAGAATTATTGATCTTGTTAACTCTAATCCAAGCAAATCATGACTCTTGTGCAACTATACTGTGAGTGACAAGTCTAATTGCTGAAACAGAATAGACACCGCTAGAGTACCCTCCCACCAGGGTTTACACAAACTGAATTGTAATCAATTATATGTGGATTCAACCTTTAAAAACTATTTTTCTAAAACATTTTTACTTGAAACAATCGTCTGTATTATGAACCTCTAGGGCTTGCATTCTTTCTCAAAGTTGCAATACAAGGTCTGCGATGTCTAACGCGCTCAGCACATCACAAGAAACGTAACAGCAAAGTATGAATGTTCGGCATTTACTTCTTGGCACTGAATAAATTATTGCAGTGACGGGTTATGGAGAACATCTATCAAGACCTGAGGCAGGAGCTGGTTTCGGAGCTTACTATATGTTGTTTCAATATGAGACGGACTGAAAGAGGGTCCACGGCTTCTCTTTAGTGGAGATTGCAGCACCAACATTCTTAATTACATTATTGGAAAGATGGCCATTTCTACATGAGGAAAAAGAAGTGTTTTCTTTCCCACGCCACCCATCCCCATCTCTTTAGTGCTGAAATAAGAATTCACGCTACAATTTTATCTTCTTCCCGTCAATTGACAAGTAGAATGGAGTAGTGGGGATCAAAACCCTTATAAGACCAAAGGAGTGGAACCCATACCGATCCCTAAGAAATCTTATTTTCCACCACAGGTGCCTAATTTCAGCCTATTAATTTGTTTTTCATATATCTTTTTCATTCGGAGGTTGAATTGGTAATCCATAACAAATTCATTAGAATTAAAGACCAGCTAGACCAGATCCCCAATCAGCCCTAAGATCACAATTAGTAGAAATAAACTCACAGTCAGCAAAACAGATCTATGCAGATCCAGACAAGGAACCAACAATCGTAAATACCAGATCTGAATGCAGAAAGAGCATACCTTGTTGAACAGAACAGAAAGCTCCGCGCCCACAAAAGACAGTCCACACAGAGCTGAGAAGGTAATTCACACCAAAATCTGTATGTATAAGGCTACACGTTTCAGCTAACCCCCAAAACAGAAAGAGAGAGAGAGTTAGCTCAGCTCAGCTAAATCACGTGAATCGCGAAGCACAGGTATACGTATATATTAAATCAAATGTTTTGGTAGGCATGGAATTTATAGCCAAAAATAATTGGGGGGCAGGTGAACACGTTGAAGCACGCAGCACGAGAAGGAGAAGAGAGGCTCGCCGCACAACCGGTTGGCTTGTGGGTTGGTGGGTCGCCAGTGAAGACCTACCTGAAAACTTGCGTTGCCTTGTCTGACTTGACTGGTTGCCTTGCCTGGATCAAAATTTTGAAATATAATATTTTTTCAAAAAACTTCGCTATTACATGATGTAAATATATGCAATAAAAGCCGCCACCGTAGACTGATCATGCATTGGTTTTGAATACTTGTTAGCATGCGTTTTGCCGCATGGCGTTAGGTATGGGTGTAGATCAGTTGAACTTTGTGGGGTTTAGTTTTTATGAGATTTGATGGTGAGAGGTTGAGTTTGTGAGCAAGCGGTAGGGCCTTTGACTAACCCAATGGAAGTCCAGGTTACTTTTCTTGAGATAGTATTTTCTTGCCAGAGATGATGTTGTCTTTTAATGCCTAATGCAACTAGGGTGACAGTTTTACTTGTTAGACAGATCAACCACGGCGACAGTCCTACTTACCCTTGGACAAATGGTTCTGGCATTCAAACTAAGTATAACCCCTACTCAAATTTACTGCTACAAATACTTAGACTTAATGATCTAATCCAACACTAGCTCAGACCTCTATACAAAATAGATATTAAAATTTTAAAAAAATTAATAATAAAATCATGTGATGTTAGTATACCCAATTTTTAGGAAAATATGTTATTTTCAAAATTCTAATAGTTTTGATAGACACATAAATTTAAATTTAAATTTAAATTAAAAATGAAATGAAATAAAAACTAAATAAAAGTCAAAAAACGGTTACTTCAAAGTATGAATGAATTGACAAAAACAAAAATCAACTACGAGTGACAGGGTTGGAACTTCGGACAAATGTTTGTCACCTTGTATTTTGCACGTTAAATATTGTTAAAAAAATTTAACAAACTGTTATATAGGATGGGTAAACCATTTTTTAACACTTTAACATTAAATTTTAATTTTATTTTCATAATTATTTAGTCTCAAAGCGACTTGTTTTTAACTTGATTGGAATTAATCCAAGAAATTTACCGAGCCACCTACCACCTACCACCACTTGTGTACTACTTGCTAATTTTGAAAACGCTTCGACATGTGTAGAACTTGACAAGGAAATAATAAGGTTTTATTTATATTGAAATTGAGTAAAATTTTATTATTTTTGTAATTATAGTAATTGATTAAAACAATTATTTTTATTTATAGATAAAAACGTATTTAGATATGTTCGAAAAAAAAATTATAAATTAATTGGTTTGGAGGCCATAGATTGTTGGTTTGTGGTAGCTGGAAACTGCGTGCCTTGTTCATTGTTTTTTGGAATCTCTTGAAGTTCGAATCATGATGGAACAAACTTGCACCAATATGATCTCAAGGCTCTCGTTGGAGTTTCTGCTTCATTTCTTGATCTTCAGTTTTTTTTACTGGCATCGTTGGTTGTACTGGAGCAAGAAGTTCTGAAGGCTCTCGTTGGAGCTTCTGGAGCGTTGCCTCTCTACCTTGGAGTTGAGCTTTGCTCTGTAGTGTTTCCCTTCAACGAGTGTTGAAGCTTTCCTGGCGAGATTGGACTTTGCTTATTCTTGGATCGTCCTTCAGATCTCTTCTCTGGTGATTTCAAGGCTTCTCTTGGAGTCTTTTCTCATTTAGACGGGGCTCTTTGTTCTTGCCAGGGTTGTTTCCGCCTGCTAAGGTTGGAGGCTTGTCTTTAGTGTCTTCTTGCTCTCTAGTGGGGTCTTCTGCCATGTTGTCTTCTAGTGGCCTGTGTCTTATGGAGTCCGGAGGGGATCCTCCATTGCCCCTTTGTTATAGCTCAAAATAACACATCTCTGTCTGTGACCACTTTCCTATGATTCTGTCGCATGTCGACACTTCCATGACGACACTTCATGAAAGTCACTGAAAAACACCTAACTTGGAGGACCCATATCCAAAGTTCTGTAACGTTGTTTGACCTCTTCTCTACACCGTTGGAAAGGCATCTGAGTCAGCTAAAACTTTTCAAAAGACACCAAAGTCTGAAAATGCCCAGAAGTACCCTAAAAATGAGATGTTTTGATGTACATGCGAGTTTCCTAAAGGAAACCCGTGTGTTGCACGCGACTTGTTATATATAATACCCGCGTGTTCCCTAAATACGCGACTATTTACATTGCAACCCACATGTACCTCCTGCACACACGACTGTTGTCTCTAAACCCCACGTGTTTTTCCTGTAGATGTCAAAAAAGAATTTTCTCGAAATTCGGGTAGTTTGGATGGTTATGCAACTAACTCCTTCAGTTGTAACTACTTTGTCTTCGACCCTATCTCTTCAGAAACATATAAATAGAGGTAGGGAGGTCCATGAGAGGAGACTTGAACTTTTGCATTGTCATGTTGGAGGAATTGGGACTCTCTTTCCCCCCACCTTTGCCCTAGAAGCTTTCTCCTTGTGTTGCAGAGCTTGGAGGCTGAGTTCCTTGGAGAAGAGAAGCAGCAAAACCAGATCAAGGTTTCGTCAGGTGCCCAACTTGAAGAGAAGGTATATTTGTACTTCATTTCATGATTAATAAAGATGTGATGTCCTTCTTCTTCCCAAATCATTGTTTAATGTGTATTCGAATCTCCGTTTGTGATTAGATGTTTATGATGATCAGATTAGTTTCTCATATTGCTTTGATTATCATTGTTTTACATTTAGTCATATTGGTTTGAGGAAGGTATAATTCGTTTTGCGGGTCTCTTGGGGAAGAGGAGCAGGAGAAGGGCTAGAGAAATCTTGGACCAACCTTCACTTTATCAGGTATGGACCATACTTATCTTTGAATCTTGCTTATATTTACTTGCATAACTATATGCATCCACCTTTCAACCCCAGTGTGTTGATGGCCTCTTAAACCCTAGCCATATGAAACTTTCCTCTACAATAGAACTGGCGACTCCACTAGGGAGTGCCTCATCTATTTGGGGTTTCTCTGTCTTTCTTCCAGTCTTTTGCATTGTTTCAGGTGCTTCTTGCCACTTAGGAACACCTTCTTTGTCTCATAGAACACCTCCCTTGCCTTCCTAAGGCAGTTTTTGATCTTTTTTGGGTTTCTTCCCACCCATACGTGAGTTGCAGACTGAACAGTCACGTGTCTGCTCTGTACACACGACCTGTTATACTGTCAACCCGCGTATGACACGCGACCTGTCAGTAGGGAAACTCTCATGTGCCCCAAAATAGTGTTTTTTCCTCATTTTGTGGTTTTTTCTGTTGTTGTGGGTTGTTTGGTAGGTCTTTTGGGGTCCTCTGCAGGTGCATGACTCTAGGGAGTTAGTGTCATCCCTTTTGGTTGTTCTTTATCTATGTGGTAAGTATTTTTGTAGCATTAGGGTTTGATCTTTGCTCACCACCCCCTTTGCTTGGGTTGATTTGTGGCTTATGTTTCTAGCTAGCCTCTGTTAGTGATCTTTGTCTGAACTTAGCGAAGCTTATTGGTATTTGTTTCCTTCTTAGTTTGATGGTTAACTTCACCTTGCCAAAGTAGTTGACTTGTCTCTTATGCAAGCCTTTCTTCCAAGTAGGGTTTATACTAACTTTAGGGCATTCTAGAGTTTGTTTGGTGGTTGTATAGCAGAGTTCCTTTTGCTTTGTTCTTGTTATCTGCATACTTTGCTTTGTAGGTAGTTTTTCTTTTGCATTTATAAAAGAAAAAGAAAAAACACATGTTTGCTTTATATGCATGTAGGTTAGCTTTATAGTCTAGATTGCATAGCATATCATTGTTTTTGAAAAAATTAAAAAATAAGTTGTTCTTTTGTGGCTTTCAAGTTTTTCTATTTGAAAAAGAAAGAGAATAGTTTTTTCTTTTGCATTTCATTTCTCTTTGTTTAGTCATTTTGTTTCAACTATGAGTCAAAACACTATACAAGTTTCACGCCATTACCTGTGACTAATAACATCCAATTAAAAAGAACGATATAATTAAAAATTACTAGTAAGTTTTCTTTTTTTTGGCTCTTACACCAATTAGCTTAGGCTAGACTTGTGGACTAGGGAGTTTTAACTGTCCACAAGTACTTGATTTCAAATGTAGTTAGCCCATCACTAGGTAAATCCTCCTCGATATTGAGTGCATTTAAGAATCTCCTCTCACACGGGAGCTAAGCACAAGGCCGCGTGAGGACCTGAACTAAGGAGATAACCCTCTGATTCCTTGTTCGAGCGTAGATCAGGATTTTTACGCATCTGGGGACTTCTGTCCATACCACCTCTTGGGCCTCGTGCGATGCCGGTGTTGACAGGGTTTCGGGCTTTGCTACCCTGCCCATGTGTATGAATCAGGCTTGCGAGTGTCTCCCCAAACTCTCAGTATAGGTGCGGTAGCCTTTAGTCTCTCTGGCATTAGGGTTCATACACAGGTATACCGGAAGGCTATTTCTGGTCTAGCTTGGATGCGCTAGAGAAATCTTGGACCAACCTTCAGTTTATCGGGTATGGACCATACTTATCTCTGAATCTTGCTTATATTTACTTGCAGAACTATATGCATCCACCTTTCAACCCCAGTACGTTGATGGCCTCTTAAACCCTAGGTATAGGAAACTTTGCTCTTTGAGGCGAAGAAATTGTCACTATCGACTAGTTGGATTTTCTTGATCCGTCTCCTAACCCAGCTAGAGACCAAGTCTTTCCTTTATTGATTCCCAATGTTTCTATAGACACTACCTCGCCACGAGTGAGCTATGTGGCCTCATGTCCTTTACGTTCAATTGCTACTGAGAAGCATCCTTTGTTTTCATGCTTACCTTCTCGGGACTTGGTCCTAGTATTTGACCAAGTGAGTCATCCTATACAGACTATGGAGCATGCTCTCCACACTGTCGATCCATTTGAAATTTTAGACATGTGTCCTATCTCAGATGATCTCTTTCCTTTGGATGAATTCTTCCTAGAGTCTTTGATACAGTCTGACCTTCTTTTGGATGTTGGTTCAATTGTGACTAAGTCTAACCTTGATTTGCTTAGTAAGCCTGATCTTTCCATGGATCGGTCTTCTTATGATGGTCTTTTTGAGTTTTTGGACTCTCCCTTCGAACAGCAAGTGAGTGATCCTGATAGTTTGATTTTTCTTATGAATTTTTCAACTCCTGTGATACTGAGTTTGTTCCTGCAAACTCTATCTCCCTTAATGTTGGCTTTTGCTTTTCTTCTGAGGTTAATCTTATTGATCATAGACCCTAGGGCCTTGGCACTATAGAATCTTCTTCGGTTGATTCTACCTTGACTACAACTTTTGTAGAAGATAGGAAAGTTGCATGTGTTTCTTCCAAAGTGACCCACATCGGATCTTTTCTTCTGAATGTGATTATGATGTTGTTGTTTCTTGGAGATAGGATTTTTAGTTGGATTCACAATTGTTTACTGGCCTCACCTTGTTGTTCAAGCTGTAACTACATTTTCATGTACCCTGCTCGCGCTTATGAGCATGATGCCAGCTTCCACGCTTTTAGCTTATTGTATAAGCCATCATCTATGTTCTCATCGTCGCTCAACCTTATATCATCTTGCCTTTGCAACTTGACACCTTTTACCTTGAGGAGAGGTTCCCCAGGTGTCTTTATCTTGCTCATGTTCCTTGCATTATGCATAGGTTTCTTCCTTGCGCTTGGAACTAGTTTGGCCTGCTTCTGACACTTGTCTCCTCACATTTAGAGCATTCTTTCTGCTCTCCTTCGAGCTCGTTAAAAACAATAAGGAGGCTGCAAGTTGACATTTCCGGACTCGTTAAAACTTCAGGGGAAATATATGGAGTTTCTTTAGGCCCAGGTCTGACTCCTCAAAATAGACTTTACTACCGCGTAAACTTGTCCATTCAGGCTCGTTAAGAATATGTGAATGGGCATCCACATTGGTGGTAGTTTATCACTTTTTCGGACCATGTGGAATAATACGAAAAAAAGGAGAAATCTCTTTTCTTCGGAATTGAAAAGTGTATTCTCAGGCATAGGTTTATCACTTTTTCGAACCTGAGGGACTGAACTTACGGAAAAGGAACCCCCAGTATGAGCTTAATTTTCTCTTTTTCATGCTCTGGACCTAAACATGAAAAATATTTAGAGTGTACTTTATGTCTTTGTCATGCTCGTTAAACCCTAATGAACAAAGCATCAAGTTTACTATTGTAAGCCACATTTCTCGTAATCAAATGGATCTTTCCAAGTGATCTTGCCTTCCTTCACACTCGTTAAACTCAAGCTATCTGCCGCTTCTGAAGGTGTGTTGGGTAGGTTGTAATTTAACCTTTTTCGGACTTACCCGACTAGATACGAAAAAGGTGCGCCTTACTTCTTCAGAAGCTAAGAGAGTTCTTCTGTGGTTTGTTTTATACTTTTCCGCCTCATCAGACTAAATTGGACGAAAAAGTCCCCCCCCTAGAGTCTTCTTTGGAGTTTTCAGACTCTCTAAACTGTGAAAACACCGTCGATCATTCACTAATTCGGGCTCATAAAATCCACAAATCAGTGCTTTATCAAGCATTCTTCTGTCTCTTCTTCGAGCTTGCCAAAAATGAAGAAGGTCTCGAGTTTGCTTTCATGGATTCGTTAAACCTTTATAAGAAAGAGGGAAGGAAGTTCATTCATATGTATTTTACATCATGGCAGCAAGTCTTGTCTCCTTGAACAAAGCACCAGTTTTGAGTCTATCAACAGTTGGGTCCTAGTTTTTTTACCTTTATCCTAATTCAGAGTTTCATACTCCTCCAGTTGGTTTCTTTTCCAATTATATGGGGATTCTGGAAATGTATCCTACATTGCAGATTTGTGTCGTTGGTTCCTTTGTGTCAAAATTTGCCTAAGTCACTTTTGTGTCATGCTCATTGTTCAAGGATTAAACCTTTGTCGGCCATTCTGCAGTTTCCTTGACCTTTTGTGTCAGCCATTGCCCGGTGTCAGTTCATTACATCATTCCTTCGGCGGTCCTTGTCGTGAAATTTTGTGCCAATTCCAGATCCAATTAGTATTTGACTTACCTCATGTTCGATGATGGAGGATGCCTTAATGCCTTCCTTCCAATAGATCTCTTCCTATTGACTGCAACACCTCTTACTCTGGGAATGATATTTAGATTTTTATGACAGTACCTTGGGGATTGCATTCATCAGTGGCAATTTCCCTCGCTATTGAGTAGTTNAAGTGTTCGACTTCAAGTCCTTGTATTCACACTTGTTAGAATGTACTAGGTACCTTGGGGACCATTTTCATTAATGGTGGTTTTCCTCGCGTTTGTTAACAGTTCTCATCATTGACTGGTAATCAAACGGTTTCGTCCATGTTCGACCTTAGCTCCTTTATTTGCATGGTTAGGATTCGTACCTTTTGGGTGGTTTGGATTGAATACCTTGGGCCGACAATAGCATCATCATCTTTTTCTATTGCCCGAGTTGCGTAAGACCTTATCACACTTCATATGAAATTTTACTGAGACATAGACCCACCTTGTATTTATGTGGCTATGATCGATTGTTGAGCATGAATCCACCTTGTTCATTTGTGGCCATGACTCCTTTAGATTTTATATGGCACCTTTTTGCATATTGAGTGACCATGATAGTTTCATCAGTTATACATATGTTGGATCCGCCTGTATATTTATGGCGATGTTTTGTATATGGACTTGTATGTCCTAGAGATCAGTTTTGTCTAACATTTATCTCTCTTTCATTTAAACTTTCACAGGAAGAATTTGTTTTAAAAACTAGGAAGCCTGCGTATTCAGTGTTGTCATTCTCGACGCACGTTTCAGACCCTTTAGCTAAGTCCATCTTCAGGAGAAGGGATGTTTCTCATTGGAATATAGAGTTGTGTTTTCCTTATAAATAATGGATGAGAGATAACATTTATGTTTATCATGTCAGCTCATATTTCCTTTTAGTTTTTTAATTTTAATTGCATAATTGCATAATTAATTTTACTGTTTTTTAATTTTAATTGCATAATTAATCAATTAATTTTACTGTTTTTTAAGTAATTGACTAATTTCTTTTTTGTATTACAGGTTTCTAGGTTTCGCTTAGTATGAGTCTGTCGTCCCTGTTGAAATTCTTCTGATGCTTTTCTATTTCAATTGCTTCTCGGACGCGTCTTCTGTTATAATTTTCTTCAATCGCAATGACCTTTGCGTCCTCTATGCAGATATGATGGTTGGTCTTCTGAGAATGTTCAACAATTGCTGATTTTTTTATTCTTTCATGTCTTATGTCGGCACAGTGCTCTTTAATTCTGATATTTATTGCTCGACCCATTTCCCCGATGTATATTTCACCGCATAAGCATGGAATTGCATATATGCCTTTTTTTAGTTTAGGGTCGATGGGATCCTTTGATTTATCAAGCAGGTTTCTCAAGGAGTTTGGGGGGGAGAAGGCAGTTTTGATTTGCTTTTGTTTGAGGACTTTGGCTATTTTATCGGTCATCCCTTGTATGTAAGGGAGGAATGCTTTTCTTCTTTGATCTTCCTGGTTCTTGATCCTAGGTTTTTGTGCTTTCTCAAAAGCTCTTTTTATGTCTTTTAGCTTATACCCATTCTCCTACAATACCCTTGATAGATGTGCTAACTCCTCCTTGAGATGCTCTGTATCTAAAATTCTTACTGCTCTTGTGGCAAGAGTGTTAAGGATGCCAACCTTTTGCGACGGGTGATGATGAGATTCGAGCCTTTTGATCTTGGATTCTCTGCTCTCTCCATACTCAGTTGTTTCATTTATAATGTATGTTGGCTATTGTCTTCCCCTCTAACCTCATACATTAGGGGGCATCTATTATAGCTCAAAATGACACATCTCTGCTTGTGACCACTTTCCCATGATTTTGTCGCATGACGACACTTCATGAAAGTCACCAAAAAACACCTAACTTGGAGGACCCATATCCATATTTCTATAACTCCATTTGACCTCTTCTCTACACCATTGGAAAGGCATCTAAGTCGGCTAAAACTTTCCAGAAGACACCAAAGTCTGAAAATGCCCAAAAGTACCCTAAAAATGAGATGTTTTGATGTACACGCGAGTTTCCTTAAGGAAACCCCCGCGTGTTGCACGCGACTTGTTATATATAATACCCACGTGTTCCCTAAATACATGACTATTTACATTGCAACCCATGTGTACCTCCTGCACACACGACTATTGTCTCTGAAACCCACATGTTTTTCCTGTAGATGTCAAAAAAAGAAGTTTCTCGAAATTCGGGCAGTTTGGGTGGTTATGCAACTGACTCCTTCAGTTGTAACTACTTTGTATTTGACCCTATCTCTTCATAAACATATAAATAGAGGTAGGGAGGTCCATGAGAGGAGACTTGAACTTTTGCATTGTCATGTTGGAGGAATTGGGACTCTCTTTCCCACCACCTTTTCCCTATAAGATTTCTCCTTGTGTTGCAGAGCTTGGAGGCTGAGTTCCTTGGAGAAGAGAAGCAACAGAACCAAATCAAGGTTTTGTGAGGTGCCCAACTTGAAGAGAAGGTATATTTGTACTTCATTTCATGATTAATAAATATGTGATGTCCTTCTTCTTCCCAAATCATTGTTCAATGTGTATTTGAATCTCTGTTTGTGATTAGATGTTTATGATGATCGGATTAGTTTCTCATATTGCTTTGATTATCATTGTTTTACATTTAGTCATATTGGTTTGAGGAAGGTATAATTCGTTTTGCAAGTCTCTTGGGGAAGAGGAGCAGGAGAAGGGCTAGAGAAATCTTGGCCCAACCTTCAGTTTATCAGGTATGGACTATACTTATCTTTGAATCTTTCTTATATCTATATGCATCCACCTTTCAACCCTAGTGCGTTGATGGCCTCTTAAACCCTAGCCATAGGAAACTTTCCTCTACGACACCCTTCCTCCTGAACTTGATGCTTTCAAGAGATTGATTACATCATGTGGCAAGAAGAAAGGGGGGCCATCACAGAAATTTCTCAAGAAAGTTGACATCCCCTCAGTGGAATTACCTTCTGAACGAACTTGTCATTCGACCCTTAACCTTGTTGAGTGTGGGATTATCAGGCAATTCACAGGCCTCTGGCCTTCTCCAAAGGCCATTGATGGTTGGGTGCAGAGAAACTGGAGGCCATTAGTTTCTGGAGGTATCTGAAATCACTTTGTTGGAAGAGGATATTATGTTTTCGTCTTTGAATCTGCAGAGGATCGTGATCTTATCTTTCGAAATGGCCCATAATTCATGGGCCCCCAGGGGCTTTACTTAAACAAGTGGACTTCATATTTTGATCCCACTCAAGATGTTCCATCTGTTGTCCCTATTTGGGTAAGGCTCCCTCATCTTCCTTTACATTTCTGGAACTCAGAATCCCTTGAAACCATTGTGAACAAGCTCGATAAATAAATTGATAGGGATGAATGGAAAGATCAATTCTCATGTGCAAGAATATGTGTCGAAGTCGATTTGGAGATAGGTATGCCCGAGGCAATCAAGTTAATAGTTGCAGAATGGTCCCATGTTTAGGAGTTGGACTATGAACAAAGTCCATTCAAATGTAGATGTTGCCATGGCTATGGCCACTTTGCTCAAAACTGTAAGAAAAAGCAGAAGAGGAAATTGAAAATGAGAAAGAAGACCAATGGACTCAAGCCCAAAAAGTAGGAAATACCAATCAGGGCCCTAGGAAGAAAGGAAAATAAGGTAATACCATGAAAGGAGACTCTGTTGTTGGGAAGAATCTTCCTATCCCTCAGGTGGCTGATATCCCCATAGCCCCTTCCAATCACTTTGTTGTTCTCAGTTCTTTTGAAGCTATCCTTGAAGAAGGTGAAATGCAACGATTCAAAGGGCAGGAGGTTGAATATGAAGTAGTTATAGTACCAATGGAACAAGTTGGTCCTTCTACTTCGGAACCTCCTTGGGAAGGAGAACCCTTGCAGCAAAACAATGTTTCTCCAATTGGTATCAATTATTCCCCTTCTTATGCAAATATAACTAGGAAGAAACCGGTTGATAGCTCTGGATATTCTGAAGAAGACTCCATCGAGTAACTCTCCAAAAAGGCTGGCAGGAAGTCTAAGAAGGAGGTTTGGGAAGAAGAGACTGAGAGGCTAAAGACACAAGGTAGCCAGTCCACCATTGAAATGTCATATGGAAGGAGTAAGAAAACCAGGCCTCCAAAGGGAGTAATTACACCCTCTCAATTGGGTAAATAATGCAGATCATCTCTTGGAACTGCAGGGGATTGGGGAATCCAATCAAAGCTAAAGTAGTCAAAGACTTATTGAGAATGGATTCTTCTGAAATTCTCTTGCTCCAAAGGCCAATATTGAGGAGGAAGCTCTCCTTCTCTTAAGCAATAAAAAATGGAAACTGAATGCTGGAAAAGCTGTCAGTGCGAGAGGCACATGTGGGGGTTTAGCAACTCTATGGTCTGGTGAGAGTTTTCAGTTAAAGAGATGGTTTTCCACCCAGCACTATATTTTTACAAAGCTCTTCCATTTCTCTAGTAAGATCTCTATGCCCCTCTTTAATCTCTATGTACTAGTAAATTACATTGAAAAAAGAGTTTGTTGGAATTCATTATCAGCCTTCTTAGAGTCCAACTCTCCTATAAAGATAATAATAGCAAGTGACCTTAATATTACATTCGCCCTGAATGAGAAAAAAGGTGGCCTTCGAGGTAAGGATCACTTGCATGAGACAGTGCAGGAGCTGATCCAAGTCAGCGATTTGATTGATTTAAAACCTAAGCTTGGCCGCTTCACGTGTTCTAATAACAGAGCGAGTGCCACAAATATTTCTGCTTGACTTGACCAGTTTCTATTTCATAGCTCACTGCTGGATGGGAATTCCATTATCTCATCAAAAAATTTACCCAAACTCACGTCAGATCACCATCCCATACTCTGCTGATTGAAAAAGAAGAATATCTTGGGCCAATCCCGTTTAGTTTCAGCCCACTCTGGATTGAGAGAGATGGGTTTTTGGATATTGTGTCTCAAGCTTGGTCACTGTATGTAAACGGATCCCCTAGTTTTGTATGGGAACATAAATTGAAAAAAAACAAATATGCGCTGAAGAATTGGGTCAAAACTCCCCTTACTACTCCTACAACCAGCGGGCAAGCGAGAGTGGCTGAGTTAACTGCAATTCAATTAGGAATTGAAGAATGTGAAATTTCCAGTTCTCAGTTAGCACAGGAACAAATTGCTCAATTTAAAACTTCTCAATCTTTCTGACGGGAAGAGGAGCTTCTTAGGTTGAAGTCTCGAAGTATCTAGCTACTAGCGGGCGATAAGAACATTGCCTTCTTACATCGCCAATGTAGGGATAGACTGTCTCGAAATCATATTTCAAAAATATCCATTAGAGAAGGGGTTTGCATTAAAGGTCAAGATCTTCTAAAACATGCTACAACTAGGCACTTTCAGCTTTTGTTCCAGGATGATGGTCACTCTGATTGGGAAATGTCTGCAGAATTTTTGGATAATATTCCTTCTCTTGTCAGCTCAGAGGATAATTCTGACTTAACAAAAACTTTCTCTGAAAAGGAAATCCTGGATATCATCTGGGAAATGGAGCCAAATAAAGCTCTTGGGCCAGATGGCTTTTCTTTCCATTTTTATAGTGTCTGCTGGAGCATCATCAAATCAGATTTGATCTGTATGGTGACAGCCTTCCAAAAAAAAGCAAAAGTGGGAGGGTGTACAAATTCTACATTTCTCACTCTTATCCCGAAGGAAGTCAATCCTTCTTCCTTCGACAAGTTATGTCCTATTTCGTTGTGTAATGCCTCTTATAAGATTTTAGCTAAAATTCTTGCCAATATATTCAAGCTCTTTCTAGGTAAGTTGATCTCTCCTCTCCAGGGGGGATTTGTAAAAGGCAGGCATCTAGTTGATAATGTAATCCAAGTTCAAGAAGCTCTCCATTCAAGTTTCCATAGGAAAGAGAAAGGAATGTTAATTAAGTTAGATATGAAAAATGTCTTTGATCAAGTAAAGCTCCCCTTTCTCTATGATGTCCTCCTCTCTTTTTGTTTTAGTCCTAAGTTTGTGAACTTGATCAAAGAATGCACAAGTAGGCCTTGGATTGCGCCACTAGTCAATGGAAGACCTGCTGAATTTTTCAAAGCTACAAGAGGTCTCCGCCAAGGTTGTCCGACGTCACCCTTTCTAGACATCTTGATGGCTGAAACTCTTAGTAGAAAACTCTCAGCTGAAAAGGAAGCTGGTTACATTCCGGGCATTAAGATTGCTAGGGGTGTGGACCCAATAAACCATGCCCTCTTCGCGGATGACTCTCTCCTTCTAGGAGGGGCCTCATTGAAGATAGCTCGGGCCTTTAATGTAATCCTTCAAAAGTTCTGCCTAATTACAAGAGCCTTGATCAACAACAATAAAAGCGTTGTTTATGGTTGGAATGTAGATCATTCGGCAATTCTTCAAATAGCTAACTTATTGGGCTTCCCTAGCTTTGACAAGTGGGAGAAGATAAACTACTTAGGGCTTCCTTTAACTCTTGGACCGTCTCCTCCTTCTCTTTGGCTTGAATTGATTACTAAGTTAAAGGAAAAAATCGCATCTTGGGGTGGCCAGTGGTTAACCAAGGCTAGAAAATTGATCTTGATTAAGGCAGTTCTCTCAACACTTCCTATTTTCCAATCCTCCTTGCTACTTGCCCCTAAGTGTATCTTGGCTCAAATTTCCAAACATTTGAGAGATTTTCTCTAGAATGGCGGTAAAGGAAGTCATAATAAGATTCATTTGGTAAACTGGGAAATTCTTAAAAGACCTACTTCGGAAGGTGGACTTCAAATTTGAGACCCTGGTCTAGCTAATGTGGCGGTGGGTGGCAAACTGATTTGGCTGCTATTTGTGGACAAAAACAACCCTGTCAGCCAGATCTTTTGGATGAAATATCTCAAGGGTGGCTCTTTGAGATATATTACTTCTTCTAATACAACAACAGGCACAACTAGCTCGAATTCTTGCATAAGAGGTTTCGACTTTTTTAACCAACAGTTATATAGAATCCTCGGCAATGGGAAGAGGATCCTTCTCTGGGAGGATAAAATCTCCGGAAAAGCTCCTCTTTCCTCCGTCATCTTGTTATCAGATATTATGAACTAGGAAATTAATAAAGGTATGCTCCACTTGGCTGACATCTACTCTTGGGACAACGTTGGCAACTGGGCTGGATGGTCTCAACCTATGATTCCTGCTTGTCTCGGCTCCCAAAAACTTATGTTGCTTTCCTCTCTTTCTGATCTCGCCCCTGTCCACATCTCATATAAATATCGTTGTGGCTGGGGAATCGATGGTACTTACTCAGCTCCCAAAGGATTCAACACAATACTATCTCCCCACTCTTCATGCATCTCACCGACAATTTGGAAAACTGTCTAGAATTCTCAATGCCTCCCAAAGGTGAATTTTTTTTCTTGGTTGTTATTGCATGATAAAGTGCTGATAGGGAACAATCTCCTTAAACGTGGCTTCAACGGCCCCTTCTGTTGCTGCTTGTGCAATTCTGCCTTGGAATCGACGGTTCATCTTCTCATTGGGTGCGTTTTTTCAAAAAAGGTGTGGGAACAGGTTCTCCTGGGCTCCAATTACTATGTTCCTACTCAACAGTCTGTAATTTCTTTTTATCTTTCTTAGCGCAATCTACGTCCTAAAAAATTAGACTCAACAATATGGCATAAAAACGGGCGTTCGATCTTGAACTATGCGTGGTGATCTCTGTGGATTGCAAGAAACAATTGTGTTTTCAATGATCAAATACCAATCTTCCAGATTGTGGCTTTCAAAGCCAAATCGTTTATTGTTGAATCGGTTGGTCACATGTTGTCTCTTTCTTCCTTGTCAACTGCGTTTTCTCTGTGGGTGGGCTCATGGCCTCAAGTGCTGAAAAAATCAATTTGTGACAAACCCGTCAGTCCTCCTCCCTGGAGGTTTCGTGGAAATAAGGATGCATTCAAATCATTTTGGATGAGCTCCTCTTCAGCGGCAATTTTCTTTGACGGTGCATCCAAGGGGAATACTGAGATCTCAGGTGCTGGGGGTTTGGTTTTTTCTCCTGGAAGATCGATCAAATTCAGTTTAAGCCGGGGACTTGGAACCATGTCAAACAATCAGGCTGAAAGCTATGGTCTCCTCTTGGCGAGTCAATTTGCACAGGAGAAAGGATACAAGTCCATCCAAATTTTTGGTGATTCTGAGTTGCTGATAAAAGCATTAAATTCAGCTAAAAGCTTCAATAATTTTGCCTTGAATAAGTCTCTGCAGAGAATTCAAAATATTTTGAAAGCATTTGACAAGGCCGATTCTTTTCACATCCTTCGGGAGCTAAATAATCTTGTTGATGCCTTGGCTAATAATGCATGTCTTCTACCTCAAGGATTTCTTAGCGTCAATGGAGAATCCAGCTACTTCCATCCAATTCCTTAAAATTGATTCATGAAGTTGTAATTTGTTTTAATGATTCAGTCTCTGATCCTCTCGAAGTATTTTTTCTTGATTTGTAAATAGGTTGATTGGTATTTGCCAAAAAAGACCCGACGTTTTATAAAAATAAAAATTACCCATTTGAGTTAAAAAAAATGTTTGAAGTTGAAGGTTGGGAAAAATGGTTAGTATTAATTAAAGGTTTGGAGCTCGCAAGGAATGATGGCATTGAGGAATTGGTGGTCTTTGGTGATTGGATTATGGTCATAGGGGAAGCGCAGAAGCTAACGAGGAATCGTAAGACTCCAACTACCAAGATTCATCATCTCTTAAAATGTATTGTAAATGAACACAAAGCTATCAACTTCCTACATGTGTTGAGAGAAAATAATAAACAAGCGGACATTACGGCTAATAAGGGAGTTGGTCTTTATTGTGGCGTCTTAGTTTCCGATCAACAGGCCTACAAGAGAAACTCAAAACCATAATAGTGTACTTTTCCATTCTCTTACTATAATGTTCTGCTTTTGTATTTTCCTGCTTGGGCAGTTTGTAAGGGGCTACAATACACATAGAATAGGAAACTATAATGATAAATATAGACTGGTAAAGGACGCACAAGGACTCGTGGAAGTGGTCCTCCTTTTGGAGCAGCCTGTGTTCAGATCTCTGTAATATTTGATTTCTCATTTTATATAAAATCTCTTTAATTGTTTATGTTTAAAAAAATGTTGAAGGTGGCTTCTTCTTATCCACTTATAGTTTAAGGGAATGACCCAAAAAAGTTCCTATCCATAGTCTAAGGGAATGGCCCCAAAAAAAGCACCTAGTCCTAATTTTGGCCAACCTTGACAAAATTATATTGAAAATAAAATTGAACGCCATAATTGTCAATTTGAACAATAAAATTTCATCATGCTATATAGATGAGTTGATGTCAAATTATATAAGTTTACATATTTAAATTTTAAAAAATAAAATAAAAAATGAATTACCTATATTATAAAACTAAATGCTTTCAATTATGAATGAAGCAGGTAAAATTAATGCTTTTAAAATTAATAAAGTTTTGCATGAAGAAAAACACAATAAATTTATTTTATCAAAATTATAATGAGAGTGCATCATGGATAATATATACACAACTCCACTTCCCTAAAAGATTTTTCTATGTGTGCAAGTTCATGTTAAACTTCTTCTAGAAAAGGAAGGAGAAAACCTCATACTACAATCTCATTAGCCTCCACAAAGGGCATAGTATAGTTATATGGTATTTCAACTTAATTATTGTGGTTGAAGTAATCCTTCATAATTTCAATTGCATTAGTGATGCAGGTTGCATTCCATCTAGGTTCCACATTTAGTTAGTTTTGTAAGTTTATTATTTAATGTACTTCAGATTAATAATGCCAACACATGTTACTTTTGAGTCTGTCACTGTTGATCGGATGTTTTATTCCATCCTAGATGTAGCTATTTGATTTTCAGAGTACACAATCAACCAAAGACACAGCTAAATGAGTTTAATGTATCTTTTAATTGGAAACTAAATTTTTTAATAATAACATCATTATTGAAGGGTATTTATTTTGATAAAACTTCATTGTTGAAGGGTTGTTTTTTCACTCATGGATGCGGGTGTTCAAGAGACCGAGGACAGATGAGGTGGAAAGGACAGATGACATAGAGAGGAGTGGGCATATGTTATGGCAGATGGCAACCAACCCCCCTCCCACCTCCATGCTTAAACTGCATATCTTGGTCCTCCGGCCACGTGAATAGATCTCTCGTACACTGCTTCAAACGAAGGTTTCAACCGCAATGCTCATTACTTTGGCTCTGATCCTGCCGGCAAGTCCGGTAAATCTCACTATGTGTCCTTGGAGTGTTGTGAGTGATTTTCCTCCTTCGGCCCATCATATACCCTCAGGGATGAGCCATGTTTAACATCGCATCTGCTCTGCACCAGCCATGTCATCATGGGCCTTGCGATATGATCCATTGCATTTGGTTTGAAGACCATTGGACGCTTCGTCGCTTCTCAAAATCATGCTATAAAAATTGTGATCCGGAGCTCCAGTCAGTTAACAGAGTAAGGAAGCGGATTCTTCAACATGCTAGTTCCAGTTTTACTCCTCAGCACGTGGGATCTAGCACCAGCCTTCTTCAGCATGATCTCTCCTTGGTGAACACCTCGGAAAACAACAAGCGCACCAAGCATACTCTCTCCTCCTTGACGATGTCTTTGGGGAGAACAAGCGACCAGGAGATAGATTGGGAAGCTGTCTTCCGGGAGGAAGCTCCTGCTCACATTCATAAATCCATCGCGACCATGGAGGAAGATATTTATAGAGAACTTAGGCTCATATTGGGGCATGAATTCACCATCTCCAACTACTGGAGGTTGAAATTCATCTTGGCCAAGTCCATGAGTGAACGGGAAAGCTTCAGGGATTACGTGAACCTCACGGTCAACACATTCAAGGAGGATGCTGAAAAAGGGTTGAATCACATGAAAAACCTCATGCAACTCTCCGAGCCTCCATTTAGCAAATCCAAAAAGGATGACAAGAACGCCAATACCAGCAAGGCTATGGAGGATGAGGCTAAATCCTCCAGGAGGTTCTAGCTGCTCTGCTTAGTCTTGTTATTTTCATGATCTCTCCAAGCCTCTCTTTTTTTGTTAATTTCTTAAGTTGTATCGCGCTACCAACATTCAAAGGTTGGGAATGTTGGAGACATTTACCATCATACACACTCTTCTTGGTCAAATTGGCCTAGTTAAACCACTATCCTAAGTATAATTGACATTAATTGACATCAGTGGAGCATTGATTGCCATCATCCATTCACACCCACGCCTACCTACAATCAAGGAGGATAGCTTAGCCTTCTCCTATAGTCAAGGAGGCTAGCTTAGCCTTCTCCTACAGTCAAGGAGGCTAACTCGAGCACTCCGGGGGTGATCTGAGTGATATTAATGCACCTAATGGCTAACTGGTGGTTACAATCAGTTCAACCAGTTAGTTAAGGCGCCTCCTCTCATTAAAGATATTATTTAATGATTATTTATTATTATTTAATGATTATTTATTATTATTTAATGATCTGGAGTCAACAGGGAACCTCCACCAACTTCTGATGGTCAGTTCAGCTTCAGTTAACTTCATCGAGGTTCATTGAATTCATGGAGCACTAGCACTTGATGGTTGGCTTGCTATGACATGTGTTTGATCTCCTTCAGTTGAGATTCAGTCATTTATTGCACTCCGACTTCAGTTAGGGTTTGGTGAGTCAATTAGGGTTTTGGTCAAGTGGTTAACTGAGTGTGATTGAATGGCTAAGAGTCAGTTAAGCCAGACTCACTCACTGAATTCGAATTGTCTCCTTAGGTATTCGAATTCTTCATGGAGTTAAGCTATTGCTTGACATTGGTATTGTAATCATTCATTGTTTATTGAATATACAGAGAGGAAACCAAATCTGGTTCCGATTAACACCATTTCATGAGTATATGTTGATTATTCTTTCATGAGATTGATTCTTAGTTCCTAGATCATGTGCAAGAATTAATAGGGAAGCAGTCAGTAGTTATGGTTAGATTCTCGGTATGGACCATTTTGCATACCTCTCTCAAGTGGTTCCATGGCCATTGCTTGACTCCATGTTTATGAAGTGAATCTCGAATATGTATCTATCTTTTTTTTACTATGTAATAGAAGGAACGTATCTCTCTTACTGAAAAAGAAAAAAATTGTTTTTTCACCAAAAATCTTTTATAAACTTTTTTCACAAATTTTACATCTTAATTATTTTTAATAAAAAATTATTATAGATCTTAAAATTTAATTATGAAATAAAAAAACATATATTTAAACATAACCGATTTATAAAAAAACTAAAATAAAGTTATAATCATAATTTTTTTTTAAACTATGATAATTCACAAGTAATAATGAGGATAGCCATGATTAGTTGTTATCAATGAATTTGAGTAACTCATCATTGATATTCAAGGAAAACCAAGCCACCAAGAATGACATGTGGGACATACTTCCTCTCCTAAAAGACGCCCTTAGATCTTGGGCCTTTAACCTATTTAGTGACATGAGGAAGACTATCTCTTTACTAATTAGAGGTGGTTTTAGGTCTTACTTCGAGATCAAAAGGTGGTTTTAGCCTAAATAGTCTCCACAAGAAAGTCAGTATCCAATGGGTCATGTGATTTTTAGTAGCATTTAGCCTTAGTCTGATACATGATACCAAATACTACCCTTGAAATATTAGCTTACCTATCAATGAATTGGTAACCGCATGGTAGAGAATTGTAAATTTCGCTCTCTCCACCCAGGTTCAAGTTCCCAATGAGACATTGCCCTATTATGGTAAGGTTTATATAAGGGTAGGCACCCCCGCAAGCAGGACTCCCATATATCTGTGTCTCCAGGATGTTTCGGCCCTTGCTATGTCACGAGTTATTGTTATATTTGGCTTGCATGCTATTGAATATACTCTTGATTTATAGTGGTAGCCTTAGGATATGAACTTGGGTCTTGCCTATATAATCTCAATGCTTTATGGATCCCTACGGTTATAAATAAATAAAAATCATCTTACCTACTCCTCTTCTATAAAAATTTTAAACATTTTAATTAAAATAAATTATTATTTTTGCCTCCATTTCTTTCAAATTAACGATATAAAATTTTATTTTTAAAACTTGTCTCAAAATCATTTCTCAATTTATGGGATCATTACAATTAGTCCTTTCATTATTTAGATTTTTTTCCTTGGGAAAAAAAGCGTAATTTTATATCATTTTGAACAAAATTACATTTAATAGATACACAAATTGTGTATATAAGAAAAGCATATAGGAAATAAAATAAAAATTATAGCAATCCATATCTGATCCCCCAAAAGCATATAATATCAGTCTGCCACAGAAGCCAAAAGTGCCCCAAAGGACCATCGAATGAGTAGTGTTGTTCGGAACCATAAAAACAACGCAAAAGTCGATGATATAGATCAGCAGTGGCAGAGTGTAGTAGCATAAGGCTATTATCGCAACAAAAAACTGTTGACAGTATCATCATAACCAATACCGACGAACCATACTAAGTGTATAAAACAAAATGCAAGAAACATTGTCCATTCTCAAATGTTCTGAATAGGAACAACACCATCTATAAATGGTCGATGATAGAATTCATGGGAAACACCGTCTATATATTCTCTAATCTTCCACCTGCCCACCTCCAAATGAAGCCCCTCCTTCGAGGTCATGTCCGCCTGCCGATTGTTCTCCCTATAGACATGTTGGCAAGAGACAGATACAAAAGAGTCAAGAACCGATCTGATGGGAGTAATAATATTCTCAAGAATAAGATTTCGGCACATCTGTGTCCCCTTAATCCAATTAATCACATTCATCGAGTCACCGTCAACATTAAGAGATCTACATCCCTTCTCTGCTGCAAAGATCAAAAGGAGTTTTAGGCTCAATAATTCTGCAAGGTTGTTGCTTTCTTCCCCCAACCCAACCATCAGTTCAAAAAAATGTTGATCCGAAAAGAAAAGTATAGCCCCTCCACCACGTATATTATCTTGTGAAGCTCCATAAAAAAACCCCATGGTTCTGATCTGTCAATTTCCAGTTCAAGAAATTCCCTCTCTCTTGTGACCCTAATGTGTTGTGGGAAAGCAGGAAGGATCCAACACGCCGGGCTAGTTGTGATTGCAGGAGTACACAATTTATCTGTAAAGATAATCTTATTTCTAGCAATCCAAACACTCCAAAGCACCAACAGAGGTAGGGCATTCATAGATTCCTGAGTTTCTAGCCACCTCCAGTTCTCCCAAGCTTGCAGCACCGAAAAACCTTCCCACTTGCAATCCAAACCCAAATCCTTTTGACATTCCCTCCATACTTCATTGATATAAGGACAATGAACAAAAACATGTGTGACAGACTCACAATCATCCTGACAGGTTGCACACCACCTAGGACCCTGGAAACATCTTCTCTGTAAATTGTCCCAAGTAGGTGCCTTGTTTTCAAGCACACACCACATAAAAATTATGGTTTTAGGTGGACTTTTGGTTTTCCACAGATTCTTCCACCACCAAATTAGGGCCTTCTGATTACCACCCCCACTTATATTTATGTACCCTGCCTTTGGAGTATATCTGCCACCAGGATCCGAATCCCAAATAAGCACATCCTCCCTGTCCCGAAGTTGGACCCGTGACTGAGATAAAACATAAATATAAGAGTCCAATTTTCTTTCGGCAAGTTCAGTCAATTCAAGTTCCCTTAGTGTAATCCAGTTCTGGGTCCAAATATATTCATGCAATGGTGTAGCTAATTGATAGAGATAAAACAAACCCCTTTGGTGGAGTAAATCCACCGTGTGTGTCAAGAGCCTATGAAGATTGTTGCACCCAACCCATGGATCCTCATCAATTCTGATCTCTCGTCCATTTCCAACATTCCAGGTGAGGCTAGAGTCAATCACCTTTATAGACTTAACCATAGCTTTCCAAATGTTCAACCCACCCGAATGTGACTTCACAGGATTCTAAATCCAATCCTCCACAAAAGAGGGAGCAATATACTTCTAAAAAATGACCTTTTTCCACAAACTGTCAACTTTGAGAAGTCTCCATCCTCCCTTAGCAGCCAGAGCCTTGGAAAAAAGAAATATATTTTTAAGGCCCCACCCCCCAAACATTTAGGGACAACAATCCTCTCCCATCGGACCCAAGGAGTCACATGTGCTTCTTGTTTTCCACTCCAAAGGAAACATAAGAAAATCCTACAAGCCTCCTCCAAAATGCCCTCAGAAATACAAGACAAAGACATCCAGTAGACTGGAATAACTTTGAGGACTGATTTAACAGCACTAATCTACCAGCTCTAGACAACCATTTGTGACTCCATAACTTCAGTCGTTTTTCCATCTTGTTCAAAATCCACTTCCAATCCTGCTTTTGATCAGAATTAGGTTTTAAAACAAACCTCGGGTATTGCATCCCACCATCCAGCTCTTCCAGCTTGTAGGGGAGAGACCTCGATATCTCAAGTAACTCAACGTCACTCAACAGGTGAGTAGATAGTGTTGATTTCCCAACATTTATTTCCATCCCCGTGGCTTTATAAAAAAGATCCAAAATCTAACCAATAGTAGCAGCATCTCTGTCCGATCCAGAGCAGAAAATAAGTACATCATCTACGAACAGTAGATGGGTAATAAACATATGATGAGATACTTGAATACCCTTCAATGAACCTGGTATTTTAGCTTCCCTGAGAGATCTACTCAGTCCCTCAGCAACCAACAGAAAGAGCAACGAAGACAGGGGGCATCCCTGCCGCAGTTCTCTTTTTGCATGAGTAAAAGGAGAAGTTGCACCATTAATCAGAATCGAGAAGGAGACAGTAGTGATGCAACTCATAATCCACCTAATAAAAGCAATGTCAAATCCAATATGCGTCAGTAACATGTGTAAATATAACCAACTTACCTTGTCATATGCTTTGGACAAATCAATTTTAAGAATGCCCCCATTTAAATTTTTAGTTTTCATGCTATGAAGGTCCTCCTGAGCAACCTCAATGGATTTATGGATCTGCCTCCCCTCCAGGAAACCAAACTATTCTTTAGTGATGTTGTCTAAAAAAATCCCCTTTAATCTATGGGCGACCACCTTAGAGATCACTTTGTAAATGCAGTTACAAAGTGAGATAGGTCTGAAGTTATTCAAAGAAACAGGATTGCCAACCTTTGGTATCAAAGCAATAAAACTTGAATTAAAATTGGCTGGGAGGCTGCCCGTCACTCTAGTATCCTCGACAACCCATAGAAGATCCATTCCCAAAATCTCAAAAAGTTCAAGGAAAAATTCAATCATCCACCCGTCTAGACCCGTACTTTAATCCTTCTAAAAACTTTGAAGGACCAGCTTAAGTTCATCTTCAATAAATTCTTCCATTAAAGTCAGATTGTCTTCTTCCTCCACAAATCTAGGAAAAAGCTCAGTAATGTGAATTACTTTGGCAATGGATGTATGGGCAAGATATTTAAAGAGGGTCTTAAAACGATTCACCCCAGTATTGGCCATACCCTCAAAAGTGTCATGACTAGTACCATGTTCATGAATTAAACTCCAAACAGTATTAGCGGCTTTCCTCCCACTGGCATAAGCGTGAAAGAATTTAGTATTGTCATCCCTGCATTCCAGCCATGCCGCCCTACTTTTCAATCTCTAGGTCTCCTCCCTTTCCAGTAGTAACATATTCCTTCTCCCTTCCAGTCTAATGAGTTGTTCTTTATCCACCTAATTAAGCATTCCACCCCCATCTCTCTCAAGAAATTTAGTCAGTTCTTTTTCAAGAAGTTTCAGTTCAACATCCTCCCTCCTTCTTTTCTCAGATGCCCATGTCTTAACAACATCCTTCAGCTTTTGAAAATTCACAGCAAACTGAAATGCTGTTGAAATCATGCTATTCAAGTCGAAAGGAATCCAGGAAGAATAAATCAGTGTGAAATGAAGAGTCTTTCAACCAGATCTTATTGAATTTCAAAGAACTTGGTTGTTTAACAGGCCCATTTCTTAGTTCCAAAAAATAGGAGAGTGATCGGAGTGACCACCACTTCCCACCCATTTCCTGATGAAGTGGTGTCTGTCAACCACCATTTCGGTAACCAGAAACCGATCCAGCCTCTTGGCCACTCTCCCCTCCCCGCATCTATTGTTCCACCATGTTGGTTTGATTTTGATGGGTTCAATATCCAACCAGTTCCTCTCCACCAAATTATGAGTGAATTAATCTGACAAGAGATCAACACGAGCATCGGGCCCCCAAACCTCAACCTGATCCAAAGAGAAATATAAATCGCCACCAATGACCACCATATCACCTCTCAACAAAGAATTAATAAATAGTTTATCCCAAAAGGGGATTCTATTTAGGCAAGGTCCATAAACATTAATAACAGTAAAAGAATCCACCAACTCCAGGGCCTTAAAATTCATCCCCAAGGCAGACTCTAAACCCCAGATGTTCAGAACCCGAACCCTATAAGTATTCCAACCAATGGCCAGCCCGCTAGAGCGACCATGCACATCAAGAGTCTTAAAACACCAACCTACATTTAACCACATCACCTAGCCCTAAAGTTTCTTGAAGCATAACCACATCAGGGTGTTCTAAGTCAACCACCCTGCATAATGTTGATCTTTTCAAGGGACCAGAAAGACCCCGATAATTTAGAGACATAAACTTCATCTGCAACCCTTCTTCTAGGCATGCACTGCTCTAAGTGCCCTCTCAATGGATTGTTGCTTACCCTCCGACACATCTTTCCTAGGTTTTGACTGAACCTTTGTAATATGGGATTTCCTTCCTCTCCCCCTAGGGGTTGATAGAGCGAATATCCCCAAACCCCCCGAAGACCTCTTAGAACATGACCAGAGAAAATACCCCAAATCTGAAGACTCCGAAGGGGAAAGGGCAGATAAAACCCCATCATCAGACAAAGTAGGGACCAACACCGAGGGGTTTCCTCCAACATTGCAGCAGAGACAGGAATAGGGACCTCCAAATGTTGAGAAGTAATAGTCAAATTTTTAAGCTTTTCTGCCCAATCCATCCCAGTAAATTTTAGACCATTTGTAAATAAATTTATAGACAGGGAAAGGGAAAAGGAAGAAATACCTAGAATCAGTACCTCTGTCAAGGGAGGATCCGCAGGCGGCCTGAATGCCACCTCCATAGGGACCAATACCATTTCATCCACCTCATTACTAACAACTTCAACCTCAACCCCCATGGGTTCCACTGGACCTGGAGGAGACGATGGGGTTGAGTTCCTACCATCCATAACAGTCTGTTTCTATCCATGTTGTTGTCTGCGTCTGTTTAGAGTTCTCACCGGGAGACTAAAATCAAACGTAGGATGTCTGTAAACATGACACCGCCTACATCTGAAAGGCACATTCTCATAATCCAAAATCTGTTTTATCTGAAATCGGCCCCATGACAACATCATGTCTTCCACAAGACCCTGCCACATATTGATATTAACCAGAATACGGACAACCCTTAACAGTTTTGTTTCCTTGAAAGACAATTATGCCTCCAAAAACATCCCTAAGATATTCCCAATATTCTTAAAATGCTCTTCAGACCAATAATGCATCAGCAGGTCCAGAAGCCTAACCCAGATTGGAACCAGATCCACACGTTCCGTGCTCGTATCAAATAGGGGGTGCCATGGTTTCAACAAAACGGGGGTATGATCCAAAGACCAATTTCAACCAAGTACCCACTGAACATGCTCTTGATGCTAAAAATTGAAGTTGAACCATCCACGGGTCAAACCCACCACCTTCGGGACCACCCCAAGAGCCTCCTTCCAACAATCCTCCACCCATTTCACGACTGTTTTCAGGGAGAATTGCCTACCAACCACCCTCCCCACCAAAGACCAATTTGTCATCTACATAATCATATCCCATCCAACATCCTCACCCAAAGCATAATTATACTTAGGCCTAAAATTTTTGACAAAGGATTTCCTATGAATAGATCCACCCTTCATTCTGCCCCTTCCGACCACTTCTCTCTCCGGCTCAGATCTAGGGTTCAGGGATGGGATCCTGATGATGCACGGAACATAATGCTCACGTGTTCCCGAGATATCCTCAACCCTAATATTGCATGCCTGGTTCTCTTGATGAAAACCACTACACCCCAGTGCCACGTGGTTCAAAACTCCCGAAACCCCACCAACCTCTGACACACCAACTGTAGGGAATGAATCCGCATCAAAAATACCCACACAACACAGGTTACCACATCCCACACCACCAATGCTATTTCCTAAGAGAGCCAAAAAATCCTCCAAAGGATGGTTGAACGACGAGGAAGGCAGCAGCAAGTCAGCCAAGGAAAAGACCACCTCTCTAGCACTAGGAGGAGTATTGGATAGGGGTAAATTTTTCGCCCAAGGATGAGTTAAATCCACCTCAGCAAACAAAATCCTACCACTTGGCCCCTGCCAGAAGATACCATTCTCCTAGTGTTCAACAGAATAGTCCACCAAATCCTCATCAGCCCTTGCCCAAGATAAAACAGTAAAACCTCAGGAACAACAACCAGTAAAAAACCAATTACCACAGGTTAAAAACCATAGGTAAAATAAAAACCCTAAACAAGGAGAAAAAATACCCCACAGCATCCGAAACGGTTCCCACTACCACACTGTACGCAAACAAACCTACCCCATCTTTTCCACCGCGGTATGTCCACCATAGCAGCTAACGAGATCAAACCTGTGCAGCCCGCAGTCCAGGCCTGTACGACCAAACCCTAGCCCGCTGAACCATGATTTCAAAACTCTATAGTCTTTCATGATTTAGTTGTATCATAACATTTTAGAAAATAAATCAGCCTATGATTAAAAAAAACAAAGTAAAAAACCTAAGAGACACATTAGTTTCATAATGTATAACTCAATTCTAGATCATTTAATTACTTTTAGAATTAAAGTTAAAGAGTGTTCCAAAAATAAAAATCTTTTGTGTTGTTTTGTTGATTCTGAAAAAGCTATACAGTCTTTTGAAATTACATTTGGAAGAGGTTAGAAGATATCGAGGTCTCTTTTTGTTTAATGCTAAATAGGAAGGATGTATTACAGAATTATTACCAAATTTAGAAATAACAAGAGTCGGTAGGAAGAAATTCATTGTAATATGGGGGTCAAGCATGATTGTCTTTTGTCCCTAACTCTTTTCAAGATTTATATAGACAAGCAATAAGAATACCTAGAGAAAGCAGGGCATGTAGGAAATAACCTTGTAGAGTCTGTTATCATCCTCCTTTATGCGGGTGACATTGTTTGTTTGCAATGAGCCCTTCTAACCTTGAAAAGCAACTTAAAATACTTAAAGGATTTTGCACTAACTCTAAGATGTCCATGAAGATTGAAACACCAAAGATAAGGATCATAAATCTAGGCGTGTCACATATCCTAATTTTGTATATGACAACCATAACTTGGAAGAAGTCTCTTTCTATAAGTATCATAGAATTGGCATGCATCATAAGTTAAATTGGAGTTGTAGTGTTAAAAAAGGATCAACGAAGATTGGAAAGCTTGATTTTCATCTACAAAATAATTGTAAAGAAGTTGAATTCTAGATCTTGGAACCAAAATACAAAATCCCTTTGACATGCTTGTTATGCCTAACATGAGGAAAGAGAGGTTCCCTCTCACAGTGGAAAACATTAGTAGAAGACAGTCAAGGATCAAGGCTTATAAGAGCATGGACTAGGGATTATACTACTTACTCCATCTTCAAATAATAGTAGAAGAGGATGCCCTTTAAAATATCAACACCATTATTAATACTATGATAATAACTTTGAAAATAAATTATGGTCTAGCAATGAGATTAAGAATAAGAAAAAATTTATTTACTGATGATGATGATGATGATGATAATTAATGTCCACTAAGACCAACTTTGGTTTATCGAACCTTATACAAGAAAGGAGTCACCTTGTTTTCTTTAGAGTTGTATTTCTATGCTCAAATAGCTTTCAAAGAAGCATTCTAAATCATCATAGTCATGATGAATTAAAAGGTGAGGAAGTCATTATTGTAGAAAATGTTTTGAAATTGCGCTCGAATGTGGGTGTATGCAGAACATTCTAAGAGAAAGTTATTTTCTCCTTCAACCTTCTTTGTGTCACAAATATGACAAATTCTTTTATCCCATGACATTTTAGGAATTGTCCAACACCCTTTTGACTATGGAGCTCATGAGAATTTGTTTTTATTTTAGCAGTGTTGATTTTCTTCTTTACGCTAGTTAAAATAAAGATATACTTTTGATCTTCTAGATTAGGGTTTATCACCTCCTTATAATATATTAATTTTCTATTATCCTCTAACTCTTTATCGCACCACATATTTTCCTTAAATTTAGATGTCAAATACTTTTAATGATACTATTATTCTGTAGAGTGACCTCTTCCTCATCTCCCCAATGGTTTAGCCAAGATGGCATCTTTATTCCAACCTTGCTTAAGTCGAAAGTGGTTTTGACTAGAGTATGAAGCAATCTTAGGAAATGTCTTGTCTCCCATGTTGTTTATCTTGTTCTTGTACATTATGTACCTAGTCATATCCATGCTCTCAATTGGCGAGAGACTCGTTTCTATGAGGAGGATAGGATAGAATGTATTTCCTTTAATTTTTAGAATATATGATATAAAACGCTTTTGGATTTGCTCTATCTTTTTCCGGGATTCTCTAGAGAAGCTACACCATCAAACTTCACAACCATATAAGATAACAGGAGTGATGAGAGTCTCAAATATGAGTTTCTTCCTATCTCAAATCCAAAAGCATGTGGATTTACAACTATTTTCAAGTCCATAATAAGCTTCCCATCCTCCTTTAACTATTTTCTCAATGTTATAGTTCTAGTTAAGCTTATGACGAAGAATGATTTCAAGATATTTATATAAAGTCACTTCATCCAAGTTGTTGTTGTCATATATGAATTACCATAGTGAACTTTTGGGATTTGATTATAATAACCTTTGTTTTGTCAGTGTTAATAGTCATACCCATACTAGAGAAAAATTTCTTGAGAAGTATTAGTTGCTTGTTGAGATCATAGGGACTCCTTTCCATAAGAACAATATCATCAACATAGAGAATAAGTATGATAACTACACCAGCCAACGTTGTGCCAACAAAAGCTACCTCTTTCAAACAACCCTCTAGCCTCTCAATGTAAATAACAAAAAGGTTATTAGATAGGGGACAACCTTGCTTTACTCCTATATTACAATTAATTTCTTATGACCAACCCTCATATTTTCTAAGCTTGGAAATAACATTCTCATCCAATCTTATCGCAACGACTCTCAACTCAAAATATAATTTTAGCTCTTCTAATATATTCTAAAGGTTACTTATGGGCACTGTATCAAATGTTTTTTTAAGTAAAAAAAGGAATAAAAGATATTAGTTTTACTATTATGACACTCCTTAGCAATCGTCCTAAGAGTAACAAGGTAGTCCACAACTGAATGATAGCCCCAAAAATCCTACGTGTCCTTTAGCTCTTTTTCCATGCCTTTTTAGTCATATGTTGATCTTCTTTTCCAAAATAAATCCATATAATTTGGCTAAAAGGGGGCTAATCATATTGGTCCTATAATTAGATGGATTTCTTTTTATCTCCACTTTTAAAAATAGGAACAATGAGGTTTGTTGTCCAGGGTTTAGGTAAACCATGCTTGATTGTTAAATTGAAGAGCTTATGGATGTGAGGGATGAGGATAAGCCCACCAATTTTTAAGATTTATGCTTGGTATCCTTCATTGTTGTTAGCTTTCCCTTTTGCGAGTCACTTAACCCCGAACTTATGTCTTCTAAAGAGAAATTTTATTCCTTTGTAGAAAGGGTTTGAATGTTGTCCACAACCTAAGGTGATTCATAAAGCTTTTTAAGGTATGAGTTCCAATCCCTTAAGTGAATCATATTATTTTCATTAGTTCTACAACTCAGATTTCACCTCCAGAATTTATTAGGACATACCTTAGAGAGTTGCAAAATATTCTCTTTCTTTTTATTTATATAACGCCCTTTTTCCTTTTAATTAGTTATTTGTACCTAGAGATCTTAAGGGACTCATTGGAAGCATCCCTAATTGATTTTTTAGCAAATTTGCACTCTTGATCATACTAAGGGTTAGTCATTTTATTCTCCTTTTTACATGACACCATGATAGAGGACTTGTTAATGGAAGTAGAGAGGGTTGTGGTAAAATTATGATAGAGGTCTTCAATATTGTTAGTTAATAGTATATTTAGTTCGTTATTTAAATCTCTTAAAAATATATCAATTTTTAATTTTATCAAAGATTGAGTGCTTTTGGTTATTATAATTCTCTATTATGGGGCTTATGTGTGTGTCAAAGTTTGGAGTTAGGGTTAAAGGTCTATGGACATAATCGAGCTCGTGGTCATTTAAGATGTCAAATTTTAGTATTTGGTTGTATACAGAGGTCACTTCAAATATGTAATGCCCCAACCATTTGAACTACCCATTACCTATTTGTATTTTTCTTATTTATGAAACTCAGTTACTATGATGGCATTATACCTCATGGAATTATGGACCTACTATTGCGTAATTTATGTGTGTGTGTATTTATGTTAATATTGTTGATGATGGTTGTTCATTGATTTTATCTCTAGCATGTAAATTTAAATGAGATATTTAGTACATGGATACCAATTTAAAGTTATATGTTGAATAAATGAATGCGATACTAGGTGCATGGTACATAGAAAAGATTGTTACCTTGTTTGTTGATTAGTAATGAAGTATGTATATGTCAATGATTGCACGACATTTCACAATCTTGTGTTGGGAGACTAACCAACAAGTTTAAATGATCCAAGTGGTAGTTGGATGCTACAATACAAAAGTACATCGATGACATGGACTTTGAAAGTGAAACGGTATGCAATGAAACATTATTGTTTTTGAATGATTACCAGTTCATTACTATATGTGTGGGCAAGTGCAAGGTTTCAGGAAACACAACTACTCAATCTAGTTATTCAATTACAAAGCTTAAGAACAAAGGTAGCAACACAGTTACTACATCAATGTAGGCGTTTACCCTCATTCCATGAGGCATTACCCATTGTTTATTCTCTGAAACCTACAGTCATGGGAGGGATGTGCTACGACACACTCCCCAAGATGTGTGCTGATGACTATCGGTTGCCTATTGCGGAAGCTTGGTTGATATAGTCGACACTTCCACTTATGGGTTCTATATGGAGTTAGGTCAATATAGTTGAGCTCCAGGATATTCCAGAAAAGGAAGAATAAATTGAGGAAGGTAGTTGTGAATTAGATAGATTGAAGTAGGTAGATAAGGATGTCATTGAAGTTATGGAGAGCAATTGAATTAAATATGTGTGTTAAGACCCTTGCTTTACTTTAGTATGATAACTAAGTACAATGTATTGTGAAACTGTATTATCATGATCAAATAGCAAATTGTTAGATATTAAAATTTATGGTTTAAATATGCATCAGTTGATAACAACTTGTGTAAAATATGCATTTATGTGGTATTTACTATTATTAGTACCTACACAAACTATATAAGTAGTAGTTATTCTTACATAACTTGCATATGTATACTTATATTCATTTTAAATCACGAATTATTTATTAAACTAATTTAAATAGAAATTGATGCATTATGATTGTGAATGATTACTTTATAATTAGTTAGTCTAAATTAATTATTAAACTAATTTTATTAGCAAATTGATATATATATATATATAATGAATGACTAATTAAATTAGGAATTAGGAACTTGTGCATTTCCATATATTCATTTAATGAATGGCTAAGTAAATATGAAAGGAGGTTAGATGTTAATAAATTAAATAAATGTTGATTCAAGTTTAAAGGACTATTATTGAATTGGTCAATAAATGTTCAAGTTTTAAATAATAAAATTATTGACAAATGTTAATTGGAGTCCATAATTGACAAATGATTTTCTTTATGCTACTTCAAATTTATCTTTATTGAATCGAATGAATAGATGTAAAATTTATTGTCATTATTTTAGTATTAATAACTATTCAAATGAATGTGATCCATCCACATGTTTGGAAATTAAAAGATATTAAAGAGTGGGGTGACAAGGGTAGTTGGGGATGGGTGCACATTAATAAGGAGATAAGGCGGTGGAAGAATGGGGAAAGGGGTATAGGGAGTTGAAAGGAGAGGAAAAGGGGGATTTTTTTTCTTTTGGGGAAGGTAGAAGGAACAAAAATTGTTTGTGTTAGAGAACTTGCGAAAGATAATGTTGGACTATTTTTCTTAAGCTTTACGCATGTATGTCCAAGAAACATAGTTTCTTGGAGCTAGGGAGTCGACATGGTTGTTCTTAGCTGGATAGGAGGAAAAATCAGTTGGAAAATTGAGGAGTTGTAGGGAGTTTGGCTAGAGACAAATCCTACTTTGTTACATATTTTCTTCTTTTCATGCTATTGTTAATTTTATTATATATAAATAAGTGTATAAAGTTCTAACTCTTTTAATTTAGGATTGAATAATGTTGTGTTTCATGATACCTATAGAAAAACAATCCTTTATTTGGTTTCTATGATCCGCACAGTAGTGAAAATATAGTAAGAATATTGTAGGCATCCTTGCTTAATAACCCATCATTGTTTTAATTATATTTAGTTTACAAGGACATGTGATAAGGCTCAGAGGGGTCCTTACAAGATATCACATCATCTACGTAACTACTACCCAAACCATGGATACAAGTCATCTGGTTGGATTTTAGCCACTTCATAAGACCGTTCCAAATTATTAGATCTTGAGAACTACAAAGCTTGATTAGCTCGGTAACAAACAAATTCTCAACCAAGTATTCGTGGTTTCTTTTGTATCTACTAGCTAAAACAAGGTCTTCATCAAGCCATAGAGGATTGAGATTATAATCATTGCTTAAGATAATAGTTTGGTTAGTTGTTATTCTAGCATCAAAGTCTCCTAGCGAGAGGATATTGCCTTCATTATACTAAGTTAGAAGACCAATATTATCTATTTATTATTAATAGTTGTAAGAAGAAGAAAAACTATGCTAAAATAAGAACAAACTCTCATAAAATTCAAAAAAAAAATTTTTTTTATTAAAATAAGATTAGTCAGCTCGGTCTATCTAAAGGGGTTAATAGATGGAATGTTATCCTCCACACACAATTGAGCTCATAATGAATATATTTTTGTAACAAATTCAAACCCTTTTGTTGACATAGCTAATAAAACTCAAGTTGACAATAACTCATAAATTTAAAAATCTAAAAAGATGAAGAAAAATAATTACACACACGCAAACTACACATACCACACATATTAAATATTATTTTAAAACATTTTATTACATTTTAATGAAATGTGTTAGAATATTAAAAGTAATAAATTGATTTAACAACTTTTGGGATGCATGAGAGTCAATAGTGACAAGGTCGAGAGGGCTAGGGTTTCTGGTGTGGCCCTTGGTGATAATGTGGTGGTGGTTAGTGTTGTCAGCAGAGGATTGAAGAACTATAGTGGCTCTTCTGGTAAGTTTTCCTCCCGACGATCCATTTTTAAATGTTGTTTTTAGGTTACGGATGGAGGCAAGACACTCGAACTTCCATTTGACTGGGTTCTAGAGGGCTCTGAGCTATTGTGAGAGAGGGGTTTATGTGGATATTTTTGTGGTATAAATCCCCCTCTTCCAATAACAAGGCTTTGGTTGGCTATAGTGTCGGGTTTCCTATCTGACCGAGTGAGAATACCTCCTTTAAATCAAAGGGTAAGTAGAAGCCAAGGTGGTTCTTATAGGTGGTGCTTCTTTTTCTCCTTCTTCGATGATTGTGAGGGGTTCTTTAATGGCTAATTTGTGGTTAATAAGTGAGGTAGTAGGCGTGGGGTGTTTGGCGAGTAGTGATGGTGAGATGATGAGGGCTCAGGTGTGGGGAAATTCCACCTCACAATTAGTTGAAGATTCTTCATAACTTTTTTAATATTTGTCAAATGTGTAGGAGGTAATGCCTTCCCTAATATCTTATGGGGATCTTTTGATTACTCATTCGTATTGAGATTTCTTTGATTATCGTGTCATTGTATCCCCTTCTCAAAATTGTGATGTGGATGATGCAGGTGGGCATTGCCATCTTTTTCAAATCTAGATGTGTTCCCTCCTTTGGATATAGCTTATTTTGGTTCACTCAGTGACTCGAGCCATCTTGGTGGGAGTAAGAATAAATTTTCAATTCTTGTGGTTGATTCCCTTCCAAGCTCTCAAATTCGAGGGGCATATTTGAGAAATCATGACACCTTGTTTGGAGGCCTTCTCTTCGTTGGGGATTATTTTTTTGTAGGTCCTCATGTCTACCTTTTAATATTTGTTTGCCTTATGGAAAGTCACTTTGTATTCTCTTTTTGGATTTAGTATCACTTCGTTGATATTGTCGAATCAATGTTTTGTACTCTCTAGGGGAGGTCACAGTAGTTGTTTCTTGACTTTAGGATAAAAATAATCCCTTGAACTTAAGCAATAGGGAAAGTCCCCTCACAAGTATGTTTTTTTTTTGTAAGTAAAATAACATTATAATATATTAGAAACAACAGGATACATTGTTGTCGTAGAGACCAGTGACCTTCCCTAAGAAGGCATGATAAAAAATGCCATAATAACTAAGAATTCCATCTCTACCTAGGTTCTTATCACGTCCCCACCCCTCTACCAGGGAGAGAACATGACTTCATGGCTATCAAATCTGGAAAATCTAGCCCCATGAACATGATAATAAAAATGCACTGAACATAAAAATATACAAATATGCATAATGCATGCAATCTACAGCGGAAGCAAAAACATTTTATTCAAATCATTCATCATGTTCATAATTCATAAAACAAGCAGCATTAATCATGTTCAACCATTCAACATGTTCATTATAAATTATCAATTAAATACACGACAGAGATTAAACACTCAAGAATACTTATCTTGAAAAAGAGTTGTCCTGCAACAAGCTATGTCGTTGCAACGTTCCACCCAACCATACGCTAGTGTGCTCATCAATCTCTCAGCACCACTGCCACCCTTGAGCTGGCCATGATTCCCACAAAGAATAAAATAACAAGATACTTACACACAGCAAGACCATATATCTACAGTCAAGCCAACACACAGTTGGGTTTCCCAGACTACTAAGGCAACAAGCCAATGACTCACGGGTTCCTTGGACTTACTCATTCAAGCTAAAAATTACTCCCAAACACAGTCAACCATCTAATAGATGGGTTCCTTGGACTTACTCAACCAAGCCAACACCGGGATGAACTTCACAACCAAATGCAAGTTCTGGGTATGGACAAAAAATGTCCTGGGGACCAAAATCGAAAATGGTAATTGGGGAAAAACAACCTAAGTGAGCAAATCATTTCAGGAAACGTTTAATGGCTTCACAAAGGCAAAAACGACTGCTACAACACCCATCTCATGGATTCGAATTCTGAAAACATCTGTTGGCTTCACGTGGGCAAAACGACCCCTTCCAAACCCCAAAATGTAGATCTATCTTCCTGGGCACTTAGCAACACCAAAAACGAATTTATGGGCATGGAGAAGATGAGGAAACAACATAAAAACGTGAGGGAAATGCACAACAAACTTCATTCACGTGAGGGAGGAAAAAACGACCTCCTAGAACCCCCAAATTGTGAATCCCTGCTGTACATGCACATAGCAACCCAAAAACGACTTCCCAGCCATGGAGAAAAATGGAAAAACTGCAGAAAACGTGGAAGAGAGAGCTCAACAAGCTTTAGCTGCGTGAGAGAGCCCCAAACGTGAATGAGAATGGGTGAGGAATGAAATATATGGGTGAATGATGGCTTGGGCATGCATTTCCAAGCATTTACTTGCCCAAGAAGTCAAAAACACATTTTCCAAAAATGGGTGGCTTCCCAAATTCGAATTTGACTCCCATACTCCTCCCATCCCCATGCTTTAACTTTCCCCAACCAACTTCTAGATGACTGGGCACAAAAGACAAAATGGGTAGTTGATAGCTTTATGGGTTCTCCCTTAGACATTTGGCTTTTCTCCATTGGCTCAAAGGTTTGAATATTTCCCCTCCCTATTCCTTGTGAAATCATGCCCCCATCTCTTTAATGTTGTGGCACATAGCTAGTTGTGGTATTTTTATTAATTTGCATTTTACATGATGTCTCAAAACATATTGTGCCTGGCTAGCACATAAACCATCGACATCGATTTTAATCACCGATACATAAGACACTAAATCCATGGTGGGGCCTTTGCCTTGAGCTCCACACCATGATCAAAATAAAAATATTTACATCATGTGCAATTCAACACCATGGGGTCAAAACCGAGGTGTTACACTTCTTACATATAGCATAAAAGCTTACAAAAATTACCCTTAAGGCTGGTCGAGAAATACTGAGAACCCAATGCTAAATAAACTATAAAGATACAAAACATAAACTCAAAAATAAGGACATAGAGCTTAACATGAGATTTGTTTGTCATCCACCTAGGGATGTTCTTCATGGCAAGTGCAAGTAGAAATGGCGTCTTGCAGATTTATGGTGTCATGTTTCACAATTTGCAGCTGAGGAGAACGACGTCCTTGGCTAGAGAGTAACAAGATAACAAAAGAAAGCTTTATGTCCATGAGTTCCAATCTAAAACACAAGTCCTCCATACTACGATGATTCTTAAAGACCAAATCGCACAATTCCTGGACCACGTTCACATTCGCTGTAGAAGAGAAGCCTGTAAATTCACAATTGGTTCGCAGAGAGGCCAAGAAGGATTCACACAACAGTTTCCATGCAAATGAGGCTTGATTTTTGGAGACGAGAGGCGAGGCAACCACAATCATCGAACTATTCAATGAGGCAACTCCAATTAGCGGGCATCGCCTCCATTCCAAGAGAAGTGATCTCCTCTTTGCTATCAACCATGTCCACGAATGAAAAGTGAACAGAGGACAATCCTGAGGCGGTGGGAGAATCTAGAGCATGCAGAGCATGAACATGACCACCCTAGCCCTAGGCATGATAGGAACTCCCCCTAAGATGAATCCTAGGCATTACTCGAAGCAAAAACAAATAGAATCAAACACCACAAGCCACTGATAACAAAGAGAGAGCCGAAGGAATTTTTGGTTACATATTAGTCACATAACATGTCATATAGTGAGATTTGAGCCCGGGTATGAAGTATAACAACATTCCTCCCAAGCACCCAATCTACACTCAATTGACATACACGCATGTACTTAAATGGATGAAACATGAATGAATTTTTGTTACTCACTTACAAATTATAAAATATATATGTGTTATGTAACTACAATGGATGAAACCATCCATGAAAGCTTAAAATTTTAGTGGAACACTCTTAACTATATTATTGAAAAATTATAATTAATTAATGTTAAATTTATATAAAATATAAATTTAAACTTCATAGAATAAAAAATGGGATGGGATTTTCTTATGTTCATAAAAAATATATAATGTCATTGCATGCTTAAAATGTGTCAATAATGTCGAAACAAGTTAATGAAAATAAAAGGTTTATAGATTAAAAATATATGTATTTTTTTCTAAGAGGTTGGAGGTTCAAATATGGAGGTGATGCATTTGAGACTGATGAAATTTGCATGGATGATGATATTGCCCTAATCATGTAAAATATGGACCTAGATCAATCAATTATACCCCATCTCCTTGTGAATGTCATCATATATGGTCTTCATCAATCTCTTGTGGGGTCTCGCATGGTTTTTCCCTATGTTCATATACTTCTATCTCTTCGAGGTCATGATCGAGATTATTGGTGACTTTAGAAATTGAGATTCAAGTGGGTTGAGCATTGATTGTACTGATTGTTAATGGGTTTGACTTAATGGGTAATGGAACTTATTAGGGGGAAGATGAGTTGGTACCGCTTTCATTGGGTAGTGTGCTGGAAAAGAAAGTGTGATTATAGTTAGGAGTAGAAGTGCCCTACTTTTGGTATGAAACATTGGAAGCCTTACATCCATATCCCCTTATTCCCTCTAATTTATATTGTCTGGAAGTTTCTCAATTTATTTTTGGATTCCCACTACATTAGAATTTTGGGTCTATCAAGTAAAGGTTGACATCATCTGTAACATGCTTTTGGTTTTCAAAGTGTTTTCTGGAGTGAGGTTGTAATGTAGGTTGGGTATCAGAGGGGATTTCACAAGTTACTTAAAATATTGTTTGTAATCCTAGGTTTTCCTAGGATGATAGTTCTATTGACAAGGTACCTCAACTATCCCAAGGTTCTAGTGGATGTTTGTAGGAGATTGTTTGTGATGGTGTTGACGTTCTTTTGAAGAGTGGTTTCCAAAAAGAGAAGGGGATTGGTATTGTGCATGTTCATAATTTATGTAATTCAATAATATATGAGAGTGGTTTCCAAAAAGTGAAGGGGATTGGTATTGTTGTGCATGTTCATAATTTATGTAATTCAATAATATATGAGCTAAGTTACGATGGGGAACCTTCATCACCTGCATTAGAGAAGGGGAAAACTCGAAAAAAGTACATAGGTTGTTGGTGCCCAAGTTTTGATTATGGTACTACATGCCGAGACCAATTAACAAAATCAATTGCGCATAGCAAGATTATTTAAGAATAGATATTGGAATAGTTATTGAATTTATTTTAATTTATTGAGTAATTAAAGGGATATTGTCGTAATTAAATCATGAAAAGTGAAATTAAATATTTGTTTGACTAATCCATTGCGCTAAAATGATCTAATTAGCCGTAAAGAGATAATGATATGTCCCTTAGACACTATGCTAGCCCTAGGGGACATTACATACTGCACACTGATCCCAATAAAGATAATCAGTTGCACATAACAAGATTAGTTAAGCAACTGCTCTCCAGTACCAATATGTTGGTTTGAGAGAGTTAGCCTATATAAGGCACAATTTTGCCTAAGGGTTGGGGTTAAGTAGTTAAGGACTTAAGCTAAGGAGCCAGATCACATACCATTACTAGTATTGGTGTTGTATCTTGATTTTAGAGTTTTGTATGTTGTAAAAAGATCATGATGCAAAATTTAAGTTGTTGACCTGTGATGTATGGGGTTTCCCACAATTCTTTCCAAAGTAATAGAACAATGTTCATGTTTTTGTTATGCAACCAAGTCTCAGAAATAACATAAAAAGAGCAGAAATAGAGAAGAAAAGAGTAATCCACGCCTTAATAATGAATAACTAAGATAAATAATAATCCTCTTCGAGCGAGGAACCTCCTTACACAATTTACTGAGTACATAAGACAAGATAAGATACAATCATGACTAAAATGAGAATATCTCCTTCCTATTTATAAGAGACAAAGGTGTACAATAACAACTAATAGACCCACTAATAGACCCAAGCAAACATAAATAATATGTAATGCACCACAATATAGGGGGTAATGCGCCACACTATATGGGGTAATGTGCCATAATTAAGGGATTAACATGCCCCTCCCCCTAAATTATTAATTTTGATTTCCTCTCGAAAATGACTCAAATAGTCAAATAAATGGGAAAATTGGAGAAAATCCAATTCCTAAATCAAAGGCGGCTTTTCTGGCACTTGTCTTTGAGGTGTCATGGTTTTTGAAAATATTGGCTAGGGAATTTATGAGCATAGAGGAGGATCTTCAGTCATCAATGACATGGATCCAATCAAATCCATGAGGGGCACATTTATCCATGCCCCTTCCCCTCAAAAAGTATTGTCCTCAATGCTGAAGTAGTTCTGGATGTTGTTGTATAAAGGACTAATCTTCCCATGTTGAATCTTATGCAGGTGAGTTCTTCCATTTAATGAGATACTCTAGAATTTATCGATTTTGAAGCCATCTAGTTCTTATTTCAGTGATTTCTTCATGCTCCAAGATTATTTTTCGTTCCTCATCAAGTCCTGGTAATATAGTTTGATTTTTTGCAAGTTTACAACTTGGATGTGAACTGGTTTTTGCGGGAGTTAGTAGAGACATTGGTCCTAGCACGATTTTGGGAGGAGTTAGCAGGAGTCAAATCCTGCGTGTTGCTCTCCAGTTTGTTGTCAACGTCTGAAGAGTCTCTCATCTAAGTAGATCTACTAGTTTTTGATATTTGGAGAGTGCTTAAATTCCCTTCTCATTTTCCTTGCTTCCTGTATTTGGCTGAGTTCCCGGTTTTTCTAAGGATGGGTTTGTATTTCTTCCTCTGCTAGTTTTTGTTTGATCTCTCAGGATTTGTTTCATTTGTTTGTCTTTGTTCTGTCTTTGTGAGAGTGTTCTGCTTTGAGCAAGCTCTTTATGGCCTCTGGAGGGGGTCCCCCCCACAACCCGTCCTCCTAAGATTGAAGCATTTAAACGTCTCATAGCTTCTTGTGGGAAGAGAAATGGAAGCTCATTGGTTCATAGCTTTGTGAAGAAAACATAAATCTCTTATGTTGATCTCTCGACAGAACGTCCTTGCCAGACTGCCTTGAATTTAGCTGAGCGTGGGCTCATTGGTCAATTTATAGCATTATGGCCATCCCCGAAGGCAATTGATGGTTGAGTTTTACGAAACTGGTGGCCCCTGGTTTCTGAAGGAATCCGTAGCCATCTGGTTGGTAGAGGTTATTACGTTTTTGTGTTTGATTCTGCAGCTGACTGAGATCTTATTTTTCAAAATGGTCCTTATTTTATCGGTCCCCATGGGCTCTATCTAAATAAATGGACCCCTGATTTCGACCCTACCCAAGATGTTCCTTCAGCTGTTCCGGTTTGGGTTAGGCTACCCCATCTTCCCCTTCACTGTTAGAATTCAAAATCTTTTGAAACCATTGGAATAAGCTCGGCAAATACATCAACAGGGTAGAAAGCAAAGACCAATACTCGTGTGCTCGAATTTGTGTGGAAGTGGATTTAGAGATCGGGTTTCCAGAGGCAATTAAGTTAAATGTTGTTGAATGGTCTTACGTTCAAGAGCTTAACTATGAAAAACTTCTGTTTAAGTGCCGCCACTGTCATAGCTATGGCCACTTCGCTCGTAATTGCAAGAATAAATCAGAGGTAGAGATGGGAAAAGGGAACACAAACCAATGGACTCAAGTTCAGAAAGTAAGCTCAACTAAACATGTGAAAGGCAAAGGAGGCAACGTTGGGAATGGTGCTCTCCCTATTGAGAATCAATCTTTAAATTCTCAGTCTGAAGGAAATGTTATTTCTTCTTCAAACCCTTTCTTGGTCTTAAGTCCTTCTAAGGATCTGATCACTCCTATACTCGAAGAAGGCGAGTTGCAACAAATTGAAGTACACAAGGCTGATGGTGAAGAATCGAGGGTCTCAGGAAATTGATCCAGTTCTCTTGGAATCTCCTTGAGTCGATGTTAACATGTAGGATTTCCAGAAATTCCTTGTAGAAACTACCTCCTCTCTCTCCTATGCAGAAGCTTTAAAGAAGAAAGTGGTAGAATCATCTAGTTCCTCAGAAGATGATGAACAATTCACTAAAAAGGTAGGAAGGAAATCTAAAAAGGAGATCAGAGAAGAAGAAGTTGAGAGGCTAAAGATGCAAGGCATCCAAGTGACAATTGAAATGTCATATGGAAGAAGCAAGCAAAATAAGCTCTTAAAGGGAGGTTCAAATCCCTTTTGTTGGGGACATTTACCCACCATGCACACTTAAGTTGGTCAATTTGGACTTGTCAAACCACTATCCTAAGTTTTATTGAATTAATTGGCATCAAAGGAGCATTGTATGACATCAGCATGAGCACACCCACGCCTACCCTCAGTCAAGGAGGCCAACTAAGCCTTCTCCTTCATTTAGGGAGGCTAACTGGAGCACTCCGGGAGTGATCTAAGTGTCATAAATGCACCTAATTGCTAACTGATGGTTACAATCAGTTAATCTGAGTGGTGAAGGCACCTCCATTCATTATATTGATTATTTTATTAATATTTAATGAACTGGAGTCAACAGGGGCGCCTCCAACCACCTCTGATGGCCAGTTTGACTTCAGTTAACCTCATCGGGGTTCATTGGAGTTAATGATGCGCTACCACTTTTTGGTTGGCATGCAGTGACATGTGTCTGAGCTACTTTCAGTTAGACTCAGTCATTCATTGCACTCTGAATTTAGTTAGGACTTAGTTGAGTCAATTGGCACTTGATCAGTTGGTTAACTAGTGTGTTTACTATGGCTTACACTCGGTTAAGCTACACCCATTCATTCAATTCGAATGACCTCCTTGGGAATTCGAATTGTCTTGGAATTCATGCACTTTGCATGATCACTGTATTGTATTATTCATTATTCATTGATTATACAGAGCTGCTACTTCCATTGCAGCACCATTTTGCCAATTTTATGCATATTTGTTTGTATTCTTTATGAGACTGTATTTTCATTTCCTAGACCACTGTGACAAATTAATATGCTATCAGAGCTCATGGCGGGACGAAGCTCAGATCTCTCAAAAACATGGTTTTTGACAGATCTTGCATGAAAATTTTAGCAAAAGCTCAAAATTCCAGCACTGCACTAGAAGCCAAGGCTTACCACTTAATACCCCAAGGAAAGGAATTGTTGATCAAGCTTGCGTGATCAATTATGATGGGTGTGATGAAAGCCTAAAATGTGCAGGTTGTCCGACCTTACGGTGCCCCTTTTGTTATGATTTGCAGGTTTTAACAGGTACAACTTTGAATGGACTCATCAGTCCCTCTTCTCACCCCATTCACAAGCTATTCAAAATGGAAGTTGAAGATGATTGCATCTCTGAAGAGACGAGGTATCTATGAGGTGTCTATTGGACTTGGCAAAGAGTCTTATGAGAATGAGAATTACTGGATAAATGATGGTGATAGAGCTTTTGGAGCAATATGTCTGGCCCTTTCTCCTAGCTTGCGCTACCTTATTGGTTCTGTTGAATACCCAAAGGATCTCTGGACAAAACTGGACAGAACCTTTGGCAAGCACAATGAGGATCATAATAGCAGTTTGGAGATCACATCCAGCACCACAAGAGTTCTTTACTCAAAATTATTGACCTCTACTCTCTCCGATAAAAAATTTCAAGATGAAGAAGAAGCAGAATCTTCTACACAGTCAATTCGAATTGAAGAAAGTCTCCTTGCAGTGACTCCTTCTCCTAATGCTCCAAAAGTTTGTGAGATCTATGATATCTCATCTCCTCAGATGGCTGAAATAGAAGAAGAAATTCGAATCTCTGATATTGAAGAAAAACACTACTGTACTTCCATGCAAACATTCACCAATTATTTTCCTTTGAATTATGTGCAAAATTTGCCAGTAATTGCTTCCGAAAGTGAAGAGAAATTTGATTTTTCTCCCTCTACTGTTGCTTCTGGTGGGAAAATATGTAATACCTTGGATATTTTGGAAAAAATATCAGATTACAAGAGTGATCAATTTGCTCCCCATGATCTATATCTTCCAGCAAATTCCTGCAGGATTGCATGCACCAAAATTCAGAATTTTGAAGAAAAAGACAACTGTGCATCCACCTTCTCGGTTGACCATATTTTTGGTTCTGATATGAACCTTATTGGATCTGATATGATCTTATTTGGATCTGATCTGATATTGCTTGGTTCAAAATTTCAGGTTCATAAACCTTCAGTACTGCTTGTAGCTAGCTATTCTCATCAACGGTGTGAAGAAACAAGTACCGCAAGTCTCCTTCGAAACTGCTGCTAGGGAATTGATTTCATTTCATAGTTTTGGATCTGTGGTGAACCTATTTGGATTTGATTTAATTTCTGATATGATATTATTTGATTCAAATTTTTAAATCCAAGAGCTTTCAGTATTGCTTAAAGCTGCTCTCACCAATTTCAGTGTGAAAAATCAAGTACCGCAATTCTTCGTCAAATTTGTTGTTGGGGATTTGGTGTTAGTTTCCTCTTATGAGGTTGCTTATATTTTATTTTGTGAATCATTAGCTATTTCTAAAGCCATATCAGATTATGGAGCTCAAGCATTCGCTCTCCACAGTCCCAGGGATTCTCTACCTTTGGTCACATGCTCATCTCCTCACAGAACTAGTAAAGAGGAAGACATTCTGCATCCGCTTGGACACTTGCTCCTAGGAGTTAGGGCTGATTTTACCACTCATGGTTTGCTGTTCAAGACTGAAACATATCATTTTCTTGAGTGTTCCACACATGGTTCGAATCCTCAAGCACTTTTGTTCTCTTATTAGTTGATTTCAATTGCTCTACATGGGTCCAATTTTCATCCTGCAGCTGTCTATGTTCCTGATTCATTTGAGCACGTTCTTCTTCTTCCAAAGAGGAAGATTCCTCTAGACATATTCATTTAGTTTGGATTCAGAGGTTCATATGCACAGTCTCAGGATTCTGCTGAATAGAAGAACCAAAAATTTCTTGATTTACTGCTTGATTTACTGATTTACTGATTTCCATGGGTAAATATTGCTGATAATTTCTTGGAACTGCAAGGGGTTGGAGAACCTAGCGACGACTGAGGTAGTTAAAAATATTCTAAAAATGGAACCAACGGACATCCTCCTGCTCCAAGAAACTAAGATAGAAGAGGAATCTATTTTATCCATTAGCATATTAAAATGGAAAAAGAACGCAGGTGTGGCTGTAAGTGCTAGGGGCACCTTAGGGGGTCTAGCTACCTTATGCTCTGATGATAAATTCGTTCTTAAATCTTCGTTTGTTACTAAGCATTGGATATATACTGAATTACAACATATATCTAGTAATATTGTTATTTCTCTCTTCAATTTATATGTCCCAGTTTATTTTCTTGAGAAAAAAGTGTGCTAGAAATCTCTATCAGAATTTATGGAGGTCCACTCTCCCATAAACATAATTGTGGTAGGGGATATTAATATCATTTTAGATCCCAAGGATAAACATGGTGGAGCTTGAGGCAAGGACCCATTCCAGGAGATCGTGGACTCCTTGATTCATGATAGAGACCTTCTCAACTTTAAACCCAAGAAAGGTCGATTTACTTGGACCAACAACAGAGTGGGGGAAGCTCGTATTTCTGCTCGATTGGACATGTTTCTAGTTCAAAGCAAGCTGATGGATGGAAAAAATTTAATTTCCTCCAAAATTTTGCCAAAGCTTACGTCTAATCATCACCCAATATCATTGTTGATGGAAGAAAAAGGAAACCTTGGGCCTATCCCGTTCCAGTTCAATCCTCTGTGGATTAAGAGGGAGGGATTTTGGGATATAATTTCTCAAGTGTGGTATCAGTATGTTGTGGGCTCTCCTAGCTTCATTTGGGAACAAAATCTTAAGCTCACCAAATCTGCCTTGAAAAAATGGATTAAAACTCCTCTATCTAATCCAACGAGTAGTAGAGTTGAGATGGTGTAGGCTTTAGGTGAGATTCAATTGAATATGGAGAATGTTGAAGTCTCTAAAACGCAGTTGGTGATTGAGCAGGTCATGCAAGACATGTCCTCTCTCTCCTTTCGCTAGGAGGACGAACGCCTATGACTCAAATCTAGTAGTCTCTGGCTGCTTGCTGGGGATAAAAAATCTGCATTTTTCCATAGACAGTGCAGATCCAGACTGTCTCCTAACCATATTACAGAAATTTGTAGTAGTGATGGTAAAGCTATAAAAGGGAAAATGCTTATAAAACAGGCTGCATTTTTACATTTCCAACGTTTATTCCTTGAGGATGGAATCTCTAAAGAAATAGTGACTGCTGATTTTTTATCCAATATACCTCCTTTGGTCAGCCAGGAGGACAATGTTGGTCTATTGAAACCATTCACTGAAAAATAAATTGTTTATGTCATTTGGGCTATGGAACCGGACAAAGCTCCCGGTCTGGATGGATTCTCTATCCATTTCTTCAGATTTTGCTGGATTTTCACTAAATTTGACCTTCTCCATATGATCTTAGCCTTTCTTAAAAAATCCAAAGTGGGAGGGAGCACAAATTCAACCTTCCTAGATTTTATTCCAAAGGATGTTAACCCTGCCTCTTTTGATAGATTTCGTCCCATTTCGTTTTGTAATTCCTCTTATAAAATCTTGTCCAAACGCTTAGCTAATAGATTGAAACCTTTGTTAGGATCTTTAATATCTCCTCTCCAGGGGGGGTTTGTTAAAGGAAGACAATTGTTAGATAACGTGATCCAAGTTCAAGAAGCTCTTCATTCCAGCTCTGAAAGGAAGGAGAAAGGCATGCTCATCAAGTTAGATATGAAAAATGCCTTTGATCGGGTCGAGCTTTCCTTTCTCTACCAAGTCCTCATATCTTTTGGCTTTAGCGCAGACTTTGTTTCCTTAATTAAAGCTTGCACAAACATGCCTTGGATTGCACCTCTTGTCAATGCCAGACCATCAAAAAAATTTCAAGCTTCAAGAGGTCTCCGTCAAGGGTGTCCCGTGTCTCCTTTTCTTTATATTTTGATGGCGGAATCTTTAATCAGGAAGCTTTCAGCTGAACTGGTTATAGGTTCTCTCCCGGGCATCAAGATTACCAATGGTGTGAATCCTATTAATCACGCCCTTTTTGTTGATGATTCTCTTTTATTGGGAGGAGCGTCCCTATCCATCGCTCGGGCTTTCAATGAAATTTTACTAAAATTTTGTCTAATTTCAGGAGGTTTGATAAACAAGAATAAGAGTGTCGTCTATGGATGGAATGTTGATCAACGATATTTCCTTAGAATTTCTCATTCCTTGGAATTTCTTGGTTTTGCTAAGTGGGAAGAGATCACTTATTTGGGCCTTCCTTTAACCTTGGGTCCCAATCCTTCATCACTGTGGCTGGGAGTGATTTGTAAACTTAAAGCAAAAATTGTATCCTGTGGTGGTAAATGGTTGACTAAGGTTGGTAAACTGATTTTGATTAAGTATGTCCTTTCAACCCTTCCCATCTTCTAGTTCTCTCTGTTTCTTGCCCCCAAGTTTATCTCGACTCGATTCTCCAAACTTCTTCGAGATTTTCTTTGGGAGGGTGGCAAAGGAAATCAAAAAAAGATGCACTTGGTAAGCTGGGACATTCTCAAAAGGCCCACTCTGGAGGGTGGTTTGCAAATTAGAGATCATAAACTGACAAATTCAGCATTGGGAGGAAAGCTCATCTGGTAGTTGTATTCAAACAAAAATCATCCGATAAGCAAGATCTTTTCGCGGAAATATCTCACGGGTGATTCTCTGAGAAACTTAAAATCTTCTAACATCCCTATAGGCACTGCAATTTGGAATTTATGCAGAATATGAATAGATAAATTTCAACCTCAGCTTTATAGAGTCCCTGGCAATGGGAAAAGGATTTTTTTATGGATGATAAAATGTTAGGAAACCCACCTTTATCCTTTATCAATTCGCTGAATGAGATTAAGACATGGTTAATTAACAAAGTCCTTATAAGGCTGTCAGATATTTATTCTTGGGACAGAGCTGGGAATTGGGTGGGTTGGTCTTTTCTCGAGCTCTCGGAGCAACTTCTTCACCAATAGGAATTGATGATTTTATCTTTATCAGGATTAGCACCTATTAATTGTTTCTCTAAAGATGAATGGGGATGGGGTCCCTCTGGAAATTACTCAACAGCACAAGGCCTCTATGAGTTGAAAACTCCCCTTGCCTCTAGCTTATCTCCCGCGATCTGGAAATTTTACTAGTCTTCCTATTATATTCCCAAGGTGAACTTCTTCATTTGGTTGCTTGTGCATAAAAGCGTATTGACAGGAGAAAACCTGAGCAAACGTGGGTTCCATGGACCATTTCGGTGCTGCCTCTGCAATGATGCCATTGAATCATTCGATCATATTTTTATTGACTGTGTGTTTTCTCAGTTAGTGTGGAAGCTGGTACTCAAGGGATTGTTTGCTTCTGTTCCCTCCCATATTTTTGCTGTCTCTTTATTCACTTCCTAGTTAGATCGGATCCCCTTCTGGCAAGACTGGTTTCCTAAATCACATGTTAAAAAATCTGCTTGGAAAAATGTATGGCATTCTATTCTGAAATGCGTTCTTTGGAAGTTGTAGACAACTCGCAATGATCAGATTTTCAATGGTGGGTCGTCGTCTCCCAAGAGCGTGGCTTTAAAAATTAAAACTCTAGTTGTTGAGTGGATTAGTTCCAATGTTCCTCTTTCATCACTGTTGGCTGAAGCAATCATGTGGTTGGGAAAGAGATCGCTGGGATATACTAAAATAAATTTGATTTCCTCGAAACCTATGAGCCCACCAATTTGGAGAGTACCTTGCAGTGAGATAGAATTCTTAGCATGGTGGGTGAATTCCCCCTCTTCTTCCACTTTTTTATGCAGCGTCCAAGGGAAATCCTGGGACTGCCGGAGAAGGGGGTCTGATTATCTCACCTGATAGACAGTCTAAGTTTTGCTTCAGCTGGGGGTTAGGAATAATGTTGAACAATCAGGCAGAAAGTTATAGTCTCGTCAAGGTGTGCCAAATAGCAATCCAGAGCGGGTATAAGTCAATCCAAATTTTTGGCGATTCAGAATTGGTGATCAAACTGCTAAACTCAGAAAGTCTCTTCAACAACTCAGCCTTGAATAAAATTCCGCAAAGAATCTGAAATTCATTAAGTGAGTTTGAATATGTCGCCTCCTTTCATATTCTTCGGGATTTAAATAAACGTGCAGATTGCTTGGCAAATAAAGCTTGCATTCTAGCACAAGGTATGATCAGTCTCAATGGAGAACTTAGCACATTCCAACCTATTCCTTAATCTGAGATCTCTTTGGGAGTGTGTGTATGTTATTATAAGAATCTTCTTCATTCTTTGAAGGTTTCATTGTATAAATTCTGCCATGAGTGTAATTGGTTGACTTAGCAATAGCTATTTCAGACCTGATATTTTTTTCATAAAAAAAATATCCGTTTTTGTTTAAAAAAAATATCGTTTGAAGTAGTAGCTTGTCACTGATTACCTTCTTTAAACAAGGGTACCATGTAGTTTTTGGACTATCTCCATAAAAGCATTAGTGACTGTGCTTGTTTTGAAGGGGTGAGATAGTGCACAAAAGTGTGCATATTTAGCAAGTCTATCAACAAACACCATTATGACACTCTTTCCTTCAAACTTTGGTAAACCTGTGATAAAAAAACATCGAGACATATGCCCACCTTTGGCTTCGAATGGAAAGTGGTTATAGGAGACTTGGGGTCTTAATTGTTTCCACTTTATTATGTTGGCAAACCAAACATTATGTCACAAATTTTTGAACATCGTTTTTAAGACCATCCCAAAAAATTCCTTTCTTTATCATGTGGTAGGTTTTTAAGAAACCTGAGTGTCCTCCTATTGGTGAGGAGTGGAATTCAAAAAGTACCTTTTGCTTGACTTGGGAACTCTTATCAAGATATAAGCAATCATTGTACCATAGCAAGTCATCTTTCCACCTAAATGTATTATAGGAACTGAGATCCCAACTTTTTTCGATATTGCATTTGTGACAACATTTTTCTTCTCTTTTTTGTAGATGATTTCAAAGTCATATCCCAACACCTTTGTCATCTGTTTTTGTTGCTCTTATGAGGATATCCTTTGTTCGAAGAAGTATTTAAGGCTATCATGATCAATTTTAACCTTTAAATGTCTCCCTATAAGGTAGGGGCGCCATTGCTTCAAGGCATGTAGTATTTCCAACATTTCCTTCTCGTAAATGGCTTTTTTAAGTTATTTCCCTTGTTTGGATGATTTGTGAAGGCAAGAGGGTGTCCTTCTTGCAATAGTACATCTCCAATTCCATTTCTTGAAGCATCACATTCCACAATAAAAAAAATTGTGAAGTCTGGTGTCACCAAAACATGAACTTTACACATTTCCTCTTTGATTTGTTGAAAATCTTGAGTTGCCTCTAGAGTGCAAAACATATTTCTTCAGTAATGTTGTTAGAGGAGCTTCTATTCTTCCATAGTTAAGAACAAACTTGCGGTAGTACCCTGTCAAACCTAAGAATCCTCGAATATTCTTCAGCGTTTTCGGAATTGACCAGTTCATTATGGCTTTAATTTTGTTAGGGTCTACCTTGACACCTTCATGAGACACAATATGACCCAAATACTCTACCTCTTTTATCCCAAATAAACATTTTGAAGGTTTTGCATACAATTCTTGCTCCTTTAGTAGTTGTAGGACCTCGTCAACATGTTGAACATGTTCTTCCCAAGACTTGCTATAGATTAGTATATCATCAAATAATACTAGCACAAGTTTTCTAAGTAAAGGCTCAAAAATAGAATTCATCAAACCTTGAAATGTGGAAGGCATATTTGTCAGACCAAATGGCATGACCAAAAAATTATAGTGACCTTCATGAGTTCTAAATGTTGTTTTGGGGATGTCTTCATCCTTCATTCGAATATGATGATACATGGAACGAAGATCCAACTTTGTGAAGATAAATGCTCGATGTAATTCATCTAATACTTCATCAATGACAGGAATGGGAAACTTATATTTAATGGTGATCTTGTTGAGATATCTATAATCAGGACACATATGCCATGATCCATCTGGATTGGGTACCATTACCAATGGTGCATAGTAAGAACTTTGGATAGGCCTAATTATTCCAGCCTCTAACATTTCATCAACCATATGCTCAATTTCACTCTTCTGGCTATAGGGATATCAATAAGGTTTGATGTTAGGAGGAACATTGCCTGGAATTAAGTGGATATCATGATCAAAGTCTCGAATAGGTGGAAGAGCTTTGGGAATATATTCAAATACCTTGGAATGCTTATTAATGACCCTTTAGAGAAATGGAGAGATAGGGAACTTTGAGGTTTGAACATCTAATGAGCATAATTGTGCAACTACACCTTGATGTCTATTTTTCAACAACTTTGCCATACCATTAGAGCTTATCACCTTGCTTGGTTTTCCTGTAATACCATTTAACTCGTATTCTTTTCCTTCCCGTGAAAATTTCATGAAAAGTTTTTTAAAATCAAAAGTTGTTATCCACTAAGTTGCACTTAGGGTATTTTTCAAGTGAGCCACCAAGGATCGGAACAAATCAATTGTTCTTACTCTGTGCTCAGGAAGTTCCATGATTTCATCAGGGCCAGTTGTGGTCCCTTTTTCGCATGTTCACACCCCATCGCAGGAATTGTAATAAATGACATAGCGTGGTGGTTTCTTTTTGTAAAAGGCTTGGCCTTCTTAGGACTTGGTCATCAAGGTCATCATCCTTGAGTGTTTTTTCCCTCGTTGATTATATGACGCTTTTTTAAGCGACATATAATTTTCAATTTTTTTCACTCAAAATCCTCCAAATCCGAGATGGTGAAATTGTTGATTATGTCTTAAAAGGTTAATAAATCCTAGGGTCTATGTATTATACCATGCTAGTCATAGTTCCAAAGTTTCGTGGACATGCGCTAAGTCTTAAATAGGATTTTTTAATTTTTAGATTTTTAATAAAATCATTGATAAGGTGTATTTTAATTGTAAAAGTTAAAAAGGTCATAAAATTGGACCTAGGGATCCAATTTGGTCATGGGGATGCTCGTTTTTGGACACAGATCCCCCACTAAACCCCCAAACCCACTTTTGAGAGTCAAATTAGTAATTCAATTATTAATTTTTATTTTCTCTCCAAAATGACTCAAAGGGTCAAATAAATAGGAAAATTGGAGAAAATCCAATTGCTCAATCAAAGGCAGCTTGTCTGGGACTTGTCTTTAAGGTGTCATGGTTGTTGAAAATATTTTCTGGGGCATTTATGAGCATAGAGGATCATCTTTATTCATCAATGACATAGATCCAATCAAATCCATGAGGGGCGAATTTCTCCATAGAGGGCCACATTTATCCATGATAGAGCTCACCTCTTGTTGTATATGTGTCACATAAAGAGGCGAGGCTAACCTACCTTATTAGAGGTGTCGCGTACCAGCTCTAGTTCACTCTAGATCACCCCCAATCTTCTAAAAATATCCAACACTTGGTAAATTCGCCCCCCTTGGGGTTTGCTCTCATTTTCCCTATTTAAGTGAGGATTTCTTCCTCATTCAAGATGGTGTATTGAACCTCTGCCCATTGTACCTTTGTTGCTGATATTTTGTTGATAAATATTGAAGGCTTTGGAGGGTAGTCTGCATGATTGCATTGTGAGCTTATGACTTGGTCAATTTGAGGTGAAATCCGTTGAATTTCATGTTTTATTTATGTTAAATGATGTGCTAAATCTAGTTAAATTCTAATAATTATTTGTTGTTGTCAATTTACTTATGTTTATTTCATTATCAAAATTTTGTAGGAGTATCAGATGTAGTTGGTTATACTTATGCTCTTCTTCTTTTTTTATTAATGAAATGACTCAATTAACCTTGTTTGTATGAGAAATTGTCTAGATTTTGCAGATTTGTCTCAGGTAGAAGGGGCTTGGAGCTCAGTTGAATCCACTTCTCTTTTACAACATATATTTTGTTGTTCTTAACATTGTTATTTTGCATATCCCTCTCTCCTTCACTTCTTTCAAGCACGGGCTCGACGTTTTCATTATTCTTCTTTTAAAAAAATCAATCTTTCTATTTAAAAAATCACATAATAGGTAATTGCATTTTATTTATATTTAAAAATATATTTTATCTAACACTAAAGTTAAACAATAACATATAAAAAAATATTTTTTGCAATTTTAAAAAGTCAAATAATTTTTTATTGTTAAGTAATTACAATATATTTTGTTAATTTCTGGATATTTATTGTGTGTAGGATTAGAGATGATCATTGACCCATTTTGGGAATCCTACACAGACTAAATATCCAAAAAATTAGCACAATGTTCAAGCAGTGTGGAAACATCCATACTTAGAAATTATAATATATCTACCCTCGACAAATATATATAAAAAAATTGAAGAAAATCCACTCATTTAATTTTTCATAAAATAAATTATCTTCACTCAGTGTTGGTTTTTCAAACTATTAGTTTATTTGATTAACCCATTGTAATATATAGAGAGAGAGAGGTATTAAATAATTTATCTTCAGTCGATGTTGGTTTTTCAAACTATTAGTTTATTTAGTTAAGCCATTGTAATATATGTATAGAGAGTATAAAGAAAAGTAGATGGATATCAAATAAATTATAAAATTTATTTATCATTTATTATAATTATATAATGATAAAAATAATTATGTTAATATTTTAAATAATAATATATTTCCTTTATCATAATTTCTTTATAGCTTTTTTATTTTCAATTAATAAGTTCTCTATTGAAGTGTTGTATAAAAATAGAAATAGAATGGTCAATCCTTGGTATGCCAAAGAGTGTAAAATCACAAGAAGCTAGCGAGGAGTCCCTAAATGTTGTCAAGATAAACATGTACAAATCTCTCATTAAAATAAAAAAATGAGCTATATAATAATAAGCAGGAGAACTCCGAATGTGGGTATTAATTTGAAAGCTACGGTTGAAGGTCCACGTGACGAGGCACACAACTGTGCCTCCTCGCCACCTGCCTGACGTCATATTTCCGTCTGCTTGGAGCAGGCCGCCCTCCTCTTCATGGTTGCGCTCCTTAAATACTTGGTTGTACGTGGAGATCCTACAGAAGATGGAAAGTACAGGGACATCACCTCCCAACTAGCCTACCTTAATGCCTTGTCTAGTTTTACATGTTGCCGCGCTAAATGCTCAAGGCATTTGACATTTTGTCACCTTCCTCCTACCTCCCCTGCTTTTCTCCCGACAAAGCTCTCTGCGACCTCTCTATTTCCTGCTCCTCTGGTTTTTCTTTGTTTCTCCGCCATGTCGTGACGCCAGAGAGGAAATCCACACTGCGACTGAGCTGGGAGAGGAGCTCATACTCATTGCCCCACTCCTTTCAACACCCAAGCCAGTAGTGAAGTATTTGATCTTGAAATTCTGGACTCCCTACGCATCATGATCAATGAGTGGGAGGACGAGCTCTCAAGCTCCATCTCAGCAGCAGGTCAGACCTTAAAACGCTGAAGAAATTATTGGGTCGTCAAGAATATTTGGGTTCATCTTCTTCTATTTTTCTCCACCCATCCTCTCCCTGACATCGTCCCTCCTCCATCCCCAGCCCTCGCAGTTTCCCCGACTCCATATTCCCTCCCTGCGTCCACTTTGCATCCATTCCCCGAACCGAACCCCCAGTGGTTCCCATGGGCTTTGAACCCTCCTCTCGCCCTCCATAGAGTCGTATGAAGATCATCTCAGCTGGAAAAATCACCTTCAGTTTGACCACTTTCAATAAAACCGAGCCCCTCCTGGTTAAAAATTCAACATCCAACAAGAAATATGTTGAAATCAACAGTGAAGAAGACACCTCCAATGATGAAGCCGACCATAAGAACGATCTAGCAAAGCCAAGCAACACAGGCTCCAGGACACTTATCCTTGAGGTGTTGTACTTCAAACCTTAACCAAGTTTCTTGTCTCCGAGTTTTCTATTTTTGCTATGTGTTAGGAATTCTGGAAATTTCAGGTCAAAAACTCTAGACTGTTAAATATGTTTTTTTATAAAAGAGTTAAATCTCATCTATTTTGGATATGTTTTCCCTCATCGAGGGAGGATCTGGTAGACAATTTTGGTCTGTCATCTCCTCTAAGGCAGACTAAACCTCTTTTCTCGCTTTTTCTTCTCAGTAGGACAGACTCTATGCTCTGTACCATTTTTTGTATTATTATTATTTTTCTTCAATAGAATAGTTCTTGAACTTACAACAACAAAAAAAGCAGGAGAAGCAACTACACCTATCTAAGATGGATCCTAAGAAATTATGGAGACAAATTATAGCTCGCAAAATTAAAGAGAATAATATGATTGCCTTTAAGCACTGAAATTTCTATCTTAAGAAGCTTTATGAATCAAATGATGTCGTGGAAAGCATTCAACCCCTTTTTATGGAAGGCAGAGGTTTTTTTAAGAAGATATATACTTTGGGATTAAGCACCTTGTGAATGGGAAAGTTAAGGACATCGAAGGCTACCAAGTTGAAATCCTAAAAATTGGGGGGTATGTCCTCGTCCCTCACATCCACATGCTCTTCAATCTAGCATTCAAACAAAGATTCCATAAACCTTGGTCTCGGAGCCTTATTGTACCCATTTTTAAAAGTGGCGATAAAAATAACGCCTCTAATTATACGGCCATTATGATTAACCCTCTCTTAGCCAAGTTATATGGTATTATTTTGGAAAATAAGATCAACATATGACTAGAAAGTCAAGGTAAAAGAGATAAATGGAAAGTCAATTTTAGAAAGTACCATTCCACCATAGACCACCTCATACGCCCAAGATCATTGCAGAGAAATGCCACAATAATAATATCAATTTCTTTTTCTTCTTTGTGGACTTTAGGAAAGCTTTTGATACAATGCCTAGAAATCACTTGTGGAAAGATGAGAAGAGTTAAAGATTCCTTTCAAGTTGAGAGTTGTTGCAATAAGGTTGTATGATAATGTCATTTCCAAGTATAAGAACATTGAGGGTTGGTCGAAAGATATTAATTGTAATATAGGAATTAAGCAGGGTTGCCCCCTCTCCCCTTTCATTTTTGGTATATACATTGATACGTTAGAAGGTTGTTTAATTGAGGCAGGTTGCACTAGTGTGATGTTAGTAGGAATTGTCATCATCCTCCTTTGCGTTGATGATATTTGTCATGTCCCCAAATAAATAATTTCCAAATAAGACTATTTGCAAATAATATGTGACGAACCTACTAGTTACCTAAGTTGAGATGGAGACATAAATTTTGTAATAAGGGGCTATGGAACCCAAAAGAACTTTAGTTTACCATATTCACATTTAAATGGGTCACATAAATGCTAAATGGTAAGAAAATAAGGTGGCATCGGTTCATGAAGACACTTGGAAGCTTGTGGAGCCTTTGGGTGACTAGATTCCCCACACACTTGGCATGATATTCATCCAAATTCGAACACATGGGAAATGTAACATTATTGTATGGTTATGTGGTGTCAAATCATATAATGAGCCAAGGAATTCAAATTGGTAAAGGGGGGTAACTCCCATGGAAGAGGAAAAGACTAGTAGAAGACAAGGTGTGCCACTTGGAAGGAGATTCTATGTACTCTATGGCAACAAATGATGGAAGATTTTATGACAAATATGACAAATTCAAACCTGATTGCTGAAATACGACAAATCTGACATGACAAGGATATAAATAGCCACCAAGAGGTCGAATTTGGAAGTTATAGGCAACCATTCGAATTGGGGAAAGAATTGGAGCATGAAGAGGAATACAAGTGTCGTGAGGGTTACTAAACCACTAAGATGAGTTGGAGGAATCTCATGGAGGTAAATTCGACCTTAGGAGGCCTCATGAAGTTAATAAAAGCATTTCATGAGTAAGGTGAATAGATTTTGATCATCTGTTAATTGGCCTTTGGCATTTTGGAGAGCTTTTGCTTGTCCATTGCACAGTGAGTGTTCACTCTCCCTGCTTGTGAACCAATTTCAAGGGAGTTGGATTCCTTTCCAAGTTAGTTGATGGAGAGGCCATTAAAACCTCTCATTGGAACTTAATGAAGGAGTTTTAGTTGCAGTTTGAAGGTCCATACATTCGAATTCCCATCTATCTCCCTATTCTTTCATTCCTTCTTCTCCATTTTCCCACACTCACATTTGATGGCGCACTTGTTGGAGTGATTATTGCGCCTTGCTAAGAATGGTTGATTCCCAAGCTTTGATTTATGATGGATGGAGCTGTAATATCATCTCCATATTCTCTGTAAGTTGAAATATCAGAAATACATGTATGAAAGGCTCGCATTCCCGATGCTCTTGAATAATTAGTTTTCATGGATTTTGCTCAATATTGAAGTAGCTTTATATCAGATTTGTATGAGGACATTTATTTGAGTTTTATGATGACGAGAAAGAAATATATGATGTATGGCTCTGTAATATTATGTTCACATGCTCTATAGGTCGAAATATCATAAATACATATACGAAAAATCGTGCATACTCATGCCCCTGTATCACTAATCTTCATGGATTTTGGCTTCAATTTTGAAGTAGTTTTATACCATATTTGTATGAGAGATATTCTATGAGTTTGAGGATGTTGTGACAGCCATATATGATGTATTACTCTGTAATTTAATTTCCATATGCTATGTGGGTCGAAATCCAAGAAACTCATGTGTGAAAGGCTTGCATTCCCATGCCATTGAATCTCTAGTTTCCATGACTTTGGCTTCAATCTTGAAGGATTCTTGTATCGGATTTGTATGAGGGATGTTCTCTGAGTTTGATGATGTTGTGTCAGTAATATATGATGTGTTACTCTGTAATTTCATGTCCCTATGCTCTGTGGGTTGAAATCCAAGAAATCCATATGTGAAACTCTTGCAATTCCATGGTACTAATTCACTAGTTTTCATGTATTTGACTCCCATACTGAATGAGTTGTATACCAGAATTGTATGAAGGTATTTCTATTGTGTTCAATACTATTGGGGAATATATTTGTATTATGTATATGGCCCCTATAGTTAACATCCTAATCTGAACCTTTAACACTACCTTTCATATGTCAAAATCAAGCTAGCTATGCAATTTCCCCATAAGCAATTTCACTAAAAGTTATCAAGCGAATGTGGAACTCTATAACAAGATTGCAGAACTAATAGCCATGTGTAATGATACTCCATGAGTTATTATATCAGTCCCCATACTCTTATTACAAATTTGAGAGGTTCATACATGAGTTGGGAAGCCCAGTTGGCCTACACTCTAGGGGGAATTTCATCACAATTTCCTAGTAAATTTTGGCCTTTTTGTCATCAGCCCCAAACAAGGTTTTAGAGGTCTAAAGTCGGATACAAAGTATCCATAATCCAACTTGGGATGTTTTAAGACTCACCATACCATCTCCTTTCAAATTTGGGACCATTTGGTGAAAGTTGGAACCCTTTAGAGTCATGACTTGTTAAGCTCGAATTTTGCCTGAATTGCACTTTGCTTCAAAATTCCCAAAAAGGGACATTACAATATTGTTCTTTTAGGAATATGTACCCCTGATCTCGATAAGAAATTAAGAATTCTCAATGATTTTTGCTCTGGTATGGGCATGACCGTCAATACCAAAAAAACCAAAGTTATGTTGATAAAATCTAATAAGGTCAGATATGCTCATTTTTTGTATTATAATAGTAACTTCGAGGAAGTGACCCCCTACAAATATATTGGGATTAATATGCATCACAAGCTTAATTGGAACTACATCATTGAGAAAATGATCAATGGAGGGTGAAAAACTTATTTAGGTCTTAAAAACAATTGTAAGTTGGCAAACATTGTGATGTGGGATACAAATAAATTCCACTTTGAAACTCTCGTCACTCCTATTCTCCTGCATGAGTGTGAAGTTTGGGGTTGTGACCTCTCTAGAGAATCTTGGAGAAGGATTGAGCAAATCTAGAAGTGTTTTATAACTTTCAATCTTAAAATTGAAAACAATACGTCATATCCTATTCTTCTGATTGAAGTGGATGTTTCCTCCATTGAGAGCATAATTATCACTAGGTACTTAACATACAGGAAAAAATTAAATAACTTGAAAGGCCAGAGACTTCCGAAAATGTCTTTAAATTCCAATCAAAACCACCTAAGGCTCAAGTGAGGTTGGCATAAAGATGCCATGTCTTGGTTAAAGAAGTGGGGGATTGACGAAAATGTCGCTTTGCAAAATATAGATGATATTAAAAATGTTATTACTACGAAGTTCAAAGAGAAACTATGGTATGATGAAAATTTAGAGGATAAAAGGAAATTAAGATTACAAGGAGGTCATTAACCCTAATCTTGAAGATCAAAATTATCTCTCTATTTTAACTAATATAAAAAAGAAGATCCACATAGCTAAAATAAGAACAAAATGAGCTATATAGTGAAACGTGGCATTGTACCTTTCCTAAAGCTCCACTGGCTGAAACGATCTAGCATCTTTGTGAGACTATGAGTGTTGAGGATGAAAAACATTTCTTCTTAGATTCTCTGTGTACACCCACATAAGACCCGAGTTTCAAATTTTTTATTACAATAAGAACCTTCGCAACCTTCTATCTAATCAAAATTATAGTAATTTAGGAATGCTCCTCTCAAAGCCTTTTTAGCATTAAAATAAAACTCTAAAACATACCAAATATTTCATTACTTTTCATTTTTAATGTCGGATGATCAAAAGTGATTAAATAAAACTTAACTATCATTATCATCCCCCACACATATATATTAAAAAAACAAAAATTAAATTACAAGCAACTTTTATTATGAATTAAATGTATTCCCTCTCATTTGTCCAAATTAACATGATTCACCCATCAATAAATATTACTATAAAGCTAATTTATTAATTTTAATAATCTATTGTTATTAGACCATTTTCCATGTTAACCAAATTTTATAAATAGCTCGCATGGCGTTCCATACAGTCAACTTAACAAAATTTCATAAAAAGCGTTCGCATGGCATTCCATAAAGTCAACAAACTTTAAAATATATTTTTCCCTCTTTAAAAAAATCAACAAACTTGATTTAATTTAAAATTATAGGCCGTGCGGAAAATTTCCAACCCAACTTGCGGTCAAGTTGACCAGAAACGTACTGCTATTCAATTTTGGGTAACTTAGTATTTAAATGTTTTATTTAATTTTTTAATATGTAGATGATGTAGATGTGCAGTTTGATGCATGTATGCTATTTGATAGACCTGCAATAGTCAGGCAAGCGGCAAGCAATAAACTATATATATTTGTAAAAAACAAATTATGATTTTAATGTTTGAAAGAATATTTGAGATGATAATTTTTTTATGAACTTTTATTTTAATGATTTTTGGAATAGTGGAATTGTTTATATATTATTAAAAATTTAGAATAATCATATATATTAATATTAATTTTTGTTTAACTAAAATGATTATTTTTTTTTTATTGATAAAAAATTGTTTGGGCCTTCACCCAATTACACCGGTTTCGATAAAATCAGTGCCTCAAATCCAATACATCTCTTTTCAAAATTAAGGAATGAGATGCATTAAACAAGGGTCTTCATTCAAACTTAGCATTCCTGGAGGAAGAAGGCATCCCTGGTTTGCTTTGTAATCTGCCAGCTTATTCAAATCACGAAGAATGTGATATGAGGCGACTGAAACACAATCTATCAAAATGAAATGTAGTCTTTGCATGGTCACATTCAGACTGAGGTTTATTGAACATTGAATCAGAATTTAAAACTTTTATGATGATTTCAAAATCTCCAAATATTTGAATGTTGTTATGTCTCGCTGCCTTTGCAAGTTGGCACATTGACACATTTGCTTGATAAACGAATATATTATTTCGCACAGGCAGCAAATAATATTGATGATAACAGCTTCACGGGATGGGTGGATGCACAGGATATATATCTTTCTGGAACTCTGGCTACCGAATGGAATAATTATACATACAAGCTTAGGAACTCCGGATTAAGGCTGCAACAATGTAAAGATACTCTGATCTGGAGTAAAATGTGAAAACTGGAACTATCACTGCGGCACTGGCATATACATCTTCTGTTTCTTCCACTTTCCCGGAATGTATTCCTATATGGTTTAAGGAGGTTTGGCATTGGAAAATTCCTCTGAAGACGGTGATATTTTCCTGGTTAATGTTGGCTGAACGTATTCACACTTGGAATATGCTCCAGAGAAAGGGCTTCGAGGGTCCTGGAATTTGTTCGTTATGTCATGATGCTGAGGAAAGTATTACTCATTTGATGATTGACTGTCCATTTTCTGTGCAGGTATGGCAACATATTGGTCATTTATTTAAAACTGATCTTATTTGGCATGGAAGACATATTACACAGGCTTTCAGAAATTGGATAACTGGTGATAGTAAGTTGAGGAATATACCTTTTCATGTGTGTAGATTTATCTGGCTGGCAAGAAACTCCTTTATTTTCAGGAATGCATATTCTACTCCGCTTCAGATTGCCAATAAGGTACAGCTCATATGGAATGAGGGACCCAAACAGTTCAAGAAGAAATCGTCCCGTATTATTCAGCACCCTGCTTTTCTTCATGACATTTCTGTAGGCTACTTTGATGGGGCCTCTCAGGATGGTGGTACCAAGTGTGGAGTAGGGGCTATACTCATATCGCCTCTTCTAGGCAGATTTAACATAAAATGGAACTGTGGTTTTGGTACCAACACTCGGTCTGAATTACTGGCATTGTGGATTATTCTTCACTTTTGCTAGATCTTTGGGCATAGATGCAATTCAAATTGCTGGTGACTCCCGGGTTATTGTAGAATGGTTTAAAGGCATTATACAATTGGAAGCAGTTCTCCTTACCTATTGGATGGATCGTATTTTGCAGCTGAAGTGTCAATTCGTGGAGATCAGCATCCAGCATATATATCGGGAGATCAATTATGATGCTGATCTATTATCTAAGCAGGCTTTAGTGGGGCCGGTTGGACATTTTTTGGTGGCTCGTGGGGATGGTCGTGATCCATCTGCTTTTACCTTTTTTGGTTCTTTTTAGTATTTTGGCTAGACTAAATGAATGCATAAGATTGTTATATTTTATGGTTCATATGGGGATTACTTATCTTGAGGTGTATTATGTAATGGATATTACATAATTTGCCATGATAGGATACCGGATGGGTGATGACAGAATAATTTGGAACAGGGGTTTATGATAGAATTCAGAAACTTTTTGTATAGTAGGTGTAAGTACTGTTATGGACTAGTGTGGACAGGCTGTCATATTGTAATTATCTGGTGATACCTTTTTTATATATATCATATATATAAGATCTTTTTTATATGAAAAAAAAAGTTGGCATGCTTTTAGAAGTGCATATAATTCTGCTTGATTATTTGTAATTTGTCCTACTCCCCAGCTGAAGCTTATTTCTAAGTTTCCTCCTGGATAGAAAATCAATCCCTCTGCCCTGACTTTTCCCAGATTTCCTTTTGATGCTCCATCAAAGAAGATTGAGACTTTATTCTTCATTTGCCACCATTATGAAAATTCCTTTTTTGAAATTCAAATCTGCCAAAATGGCTTAATAACCGGCCTGCTCGATCCCAACTGAATTTTTTCCACTTGCAACGAACCAAGCCATTTATGCTTAGCTTCTAATTTATTTTCATCAATTTGAGAGTTTCCCACTGCTTCCCAAAGAAATGCCTTGGCTTTTGATGCTACTATTTCCGGTTTTGAGGCTTTGCTGTTAAAAATCAAATCATTTCTAGCCAACCAAATTTTCCACCAAATAAATTTTGGAATGGCTTGCCATATTTTTCTCCATTCATGACCAGTAGGAAGAGCGCCATGATACCTTGACTGCCAGTTTTTAAACAGAATGCCAGGTTCAAAATTTAAAGGAACACAAGAATAAGGAAACCCACACAAGAAATGTGCCCAAATTTTCTGAGCAAAAAAGCATCCAACAAAAATATGGGTTGAAGTCTCGACAGTTTGAAGACATAAACAACATCTATATGGTCCTAAGAAACCTCTTTTTAACAAATTCTCTTCGGTTAAAAGTTTACGGTGCATAAGAGTCCAAGTAAAGAAACTTGCCTTTGGAATACTAGGTAAATTCCAAACCATCTTCCAGAATGTTGCGTTGAATGAACCAGAGGAGGGCATCGATTTGGTTTGCGTTAAATACTGTAGAATCTTGAATCTATTAGCAGTAGAATAAAACCCAGAAGAGCCCCAACCCCACGTGTCCTTACAAGATAAGTGGACGGGATCCATTCCAGTCAAGTTTTCCATAAATGATTTATGTTGTGAATGAAGAACAAGGTGTTCACGATCTGGCAAATTGGGGAGGGACCACGCATCCCAATTTTTGTTTTTATCCCATGAGATTATGTCAGACAGTCTGTAGAGTCCTTTATTGACTAACCAGTTCTTACTCTCATTAATAAATATAACAAAATTTAGAGGATCGTTTCCTTTGATTTTATCATTCCACAAAAAAATTTGTCTGCCATTACCTAGAATTCGATAAAGATGTTGGGTAAAAAATTTGAAACATTTTCTACATAAATTCCAAGTAATGGATCCTTTAGGAGTATTTGCCATCTGAAGATTTCTTAGAGTTCCTCCATGAAGATATTTCTTCCAGAAAATTTGACTCACAAGATGATTTTTATTAGAGAATAGTAGCCATAGTAATTTGCCTCCCATATCTAGATTAGACAATCCTCGATCTTTGACTTGCAATCCTCCTTCAAGAAAAGGTCTTTTTACTATTTCCCATTTAACCAGATGCATATGATTCTGATTTCTTTTTCCACCTCTCCAAAGGAAGTCTCTGATTGGTTTGGATATCTGATCCGTAATCGTTTTTGGTGCCATGAGGAGAGAAGATTGGTAAATAGGAAGAGCTGAGAGAACTGACTTGATCAATATAAGCTTCCCTTCCTTCGTAAGCCAGAGGCCACCCCACGAGAAAAACTTTGCTTTTATCTTGCCAATGATTTCCAGCCATAGAGAAGGGTTGTTTTGTCCTAGGGTTAGTGAAAAGACCCAAATATTTAACCTTGTCCCAAAAAGCATATCCTTCAAAACCCAAAATCTGAGAAATTTTTGCAACTTTTGATTGATCTACATTCCATGCGAACATGACACTCTTAATTTTATTAATAAGTGCCCCTGAGATAATACAAAATTGATGCATAATTTCTGGAAAAGCTCTTGCCATTTTTAGTGAAGCTCTCCCAAGAGCAAAGTATAATCCGCAAAGAGGGCATGGTTAATATCTTCAGCTCCAACTGCTGAAGTTATGCCCGAAATGGTCCCTTCATTTTTTCCTGCTTTTAACTTTCTACTTAAAGAATCAGCCATAAGAGTATACAAAAACGGCGAAAGAGGACAACCCTGACGAAGACCCCTGGTAGCTTGAAAGAAATTTGTTGGTTATCCATTTACTATTGGTGCTATCCAAGGTTTATCAATGCAAGCTTTTATCAATTTTATAAAGGCATGGCTAAATCCAAAAGAATGGAGAACTGAGTAAAGAAAGGAAAGCTTTACCCTGCCAAATGCATTTGCCATGTCGAGTTTCATTAGCATGCCCTTCTCCTTCCGATGAAAGCTAGAATGCATAGCTTCTTGTACTTGAATTACATTGTCCATAATATATCTCCCTTTTACAAACCCGACTTGAAAAAGGAGAAATCAATTTCCCAAGCAAAGGTTTAAGTCTGTTAGCTAATAGTTTAGACAAGATTTTATAAGAAGCATTGCAGAGCGAAATAGGTCTGAAGCGATCAAAAGAAGAAGGATTAGCTTCTTTAGGAATTAATGTAAGAAATGTGGAGTTTGTGCAACCACCCACTTTGGCTTTTAATTGGAATGCTTTTATCATCCAGAGTAAATATTTCCTGATTATTGTCCAACAAACTCGGTAAAACTGAAAAGAAAAACCGTTAGGGCCTGAGGCTTTATCTGGCTCCATTGACCAAATAACATCAATAATTTCTTGCTCCGAAAAAGGATTCATTAACTCACCATTTTCTTCCTCACTCACCATATAAGAAACATTGGACAAAAATTCACAGGTTAAATCTGAATCAGAGGATCCATATTCCTTGTATAGGTTCTGAAAATGAATTTCAGCCACTTGTTTAATTTGAGAAATTCCATTAAAAGTTTCACCAGACAGAGAGGAGATTTCCAAAGTATGGTTTTGAGAAAGTTTGACTCTACACTACTTGTGGAAAAAAGAGGTATTATGATCTCCAACTTTCAGCCAAGTACTACGTGACAACGGTCTCCAATATTCTTCTTCTCTCCTAAAAGCTTGAAAATAATTAAACTGAGCTTTTTGCTCTTTTTCCAACAATACAGGTGTAATTTCATAGTCGTCCATTTCCATTTGGATCTTCTCCAATTTTTCCAGAGCTTCTTTCCTTTCACTGATTGGATTTTTTTTAGTTAGTTTAGCCCAGACCTTTAACGCAACTTTGGTATTTTTGAGCTTCCTCTTCCATACAAAATTCGTCGATCCAACAACTGGAAGTTCCCATGCCTGGGTTACAATGCTCATAAAACCATCTCGATCTTTCCATAATGGACTGAACCGAAAGGGGATGGGGCCTAGGTCCTCATCATCTTCGATCTGCAGCATTATCGGTTTGTGGTCTGAAGTAATCTTAGGCAAGATACTGGAGGAAATTATTTTTTTCCGTCAATAGAGAACTCTGAACCAAAAATCGGTCCAATCTGGCAGAAATATTTGTTGCACCAGTTATGTTATTTGTCCATGTATATCTTCCTTTTTTTGGCTTAAAATCAATCAGTTCCCAAGATAGAATGAGATTTTCCACCGTGTTAAGCATGGGGTCTCTCTTGCATACACCTCCTTTTTTCTCTTTGGCGTCCATTGTGATATTTAAATCACTAGCCACGATTATGTTGCAGAATGAGTTAGCATCAAGAAAGGCTTCCAGAGATTTCCAACAGTCTCTTTTTTCTTGGAAGTTGACAGGCACGCAAAGATTAAAAAGAGCAATTGAATTCTTACTTTGAGTGTGTCGGAGTTCTGATAAAATCCAGTGCTGGGTTATATGAGAATGTTCCAAAGAGAAAGAATTTTATGTTCACAAGGTTGCTATTTCACCAGCAGTACCTCTAGCACTCACAGCCTTCCCTACATTCGTTTTCCATTTCTTATTGCTTATGGATAGAAGGCTATCCTCATCAAGTTTTGTCTCTTGGAGAAGAAGAACATATGGAGAAGCCATTGTGATGAGATCATTAACAACTTCCACTTTCGGTGAATTTCCAAGCCCTCTGCAATTCCAAGAGATGATGTTCATTATTTGACCGAAGGGAGAGGGCGTCCTTTTGAAGGTCTAGCCCCGGTGTTCCTAGTAATTGACATCTCGATTGTAGCTTGACTTCCTTGCATCTTTAGGCGTCCTGCTTCTTCCTCCCGAACTTTCTTAAGAGATTTGCATCCTTTTTTGAGGACCTCTCAATAGAATCTTCATCAGATGAACCAGAGTTATCCATGGGTTTCTTTTTTTTTGCCATTTCTACATAAGTGGATGAGTGTCCATCAACCGGGGAGCCCTGATTTGACTCAGCTAATTCCTTATTTTCTTCTCGAGGTTGATCTTGAGATTGAGGAACTTCTCCCTCTTCAAGTATTGTAGGCACTTGTTCTTCAGGAATACTTAGAACTTCGAAGTTGTTTTGAGTTGTTATTTCCTTCATTGCTGCTTCATTTTCCTTTTTTCATTGTCCAGTGGGAATACTACCCAACTCAATTTCTGCCCTTTCTCCTTTGGAAGTATTGCCCTGCTTTGTTCTACTAGTTTTTTGGACTTGTGTCCATTGTTCTCCCTTATCTTTAGCAGCTTCTTCACCAGTTTTATTCTTGCATGATCTGGCAAAGTGCCCATATCCATGACAATGCCTGCACTTAAAAGGTAATTGCTCATATTCAAGCTCTTGCACATGAGACCAATCAGCTACTCTCAGCTTAATCACTTTAGGAATCCCTACCTCTAGATCCACTTCAACACATATTCGAGTATATGTATATTGTTCTTTTCTTTCATCCCTATCAATGTACTTCCCCAAACTGTTTCTGATGGCTTCAAGAGACTCTGAATTCTAACAATGAAGAGGAAGATGCGGCAGCCTAACCCATACAGGAACAATAGAAGGGACATCTTGATTCGAATCAAAGTCCAGAGTCCACTTATTCAGACAAAGCCCTTGAGGACCCATGAAATATGGTTCGTTTTGAAAAATTAAATCTCTATCTTTTGATTTTTCAAAAGGAAAAACATAGTATCCTTTACCTATCAGGACGCTTCGAATGCCTTCTGAGATAATGGGTTTCCAATTTCTTTGAACCCACCCATCAATAGCCTTTGGAGATGGCCGACGACCACTAAACTGGCCAATAAGACCCCAATCTGCATTGTTCATGGCTGTACGACATGGTTGTTCCACAGGAAGATCCACCGAAGGAATATTGTCAAGTTTTTTTACAAAAGTCTATTGGTTATGAGAGGGATTCCTTTTGCCACATGTTGTAACCAGTTTCTTGAAGGCAATGAGTTCAGGGGGAGGGGAGGATCCCCCTCCCATAGCCATGGCAGAAATTCACAAAGCTAAAAGACCTTCAGAGGAACATAGAAGTATTTCAAGAAACTCTCAAACTCAAAAGAAATCGAAGGTATATCAAATTCCTCCTCCAGACTCAGCTAATTGAGCGAAAGTTTGCTCCAAAAAAACTAGGATCAGCCACAACACATTTTGGGCGAGCACACCAAACCAGGAACAGTCACCACAAAGTCCAACATAATTAAAACACTGCTCCAACACAGCTAACCAAGGTCAAAACACTTCAAAGATTCAAGTTCGAAGCAAGACACCAACGTGTCCATACGATCCAGACAGCATGCCAATACCTAAAAACAGAGCCCAAGTTGGGCGAGAAAGATCGAGCCACCAAACCTGAAAAAATATTTGAATCTTCTTGGAGCCGGTAATATCTAAATTTTTGCAGTGAATAGACTATGATATATATAAAAATATTATTATACTGATAGTTATTTAGATATTATTTTAGATTTGGACTACTTGAGCGGATTAACAAGATTAACCCAACTGTAATAGGTGTACACTAAGGATTCATTTCATGGTAGACCTATCTTGTTATGTTTAAATGCATCTTGATTAAGATTTAAATAAGCTTCAATTAAAGGCTGGTTAAAGAAACTGGTAACAATTTGTTTTTGTTTTTCATATCAGTTTTTTAATTTTTTGTTAAATAACTATTATTTGTTTTGTGCTTATATTAACTCTAACAACCTGGTACAAATAATAGATATAAAATTATATATTTTAGCCTTTATTTAACAACCAACTATCTTCACAAAACTAAGTCGTTGGTTGTGCCTATCACCACTGTAGAAACTCAAAATCCTCAAGTAATAATATTTTATTTTTACTTCATCTAACCAATCAATGCGTTAACCCCAAATCATACTTAACATTGTAAGCAAGGGAAAAGTTAATTCAATCTCATATATTTAATCCTTCAAGCAAATATGGTATCACCTATTTAGAGTAACCTTGAGTCATACACATTGCTAGATAAACAATTCTTAAAATCCATTAATATAGTAAAGTATTTTCTTCAAACATCTATGATTCCTTTCACTCTTACATCCCTTATTTTTGCAAAGTAGTCACTTATGAAAACTCTAATATTATATAGTACACGATCTTTACATTTCTCAAGTTTAGTCCCAACATATCATCTTTCACTATGCAGATATGAAAGCACTCGTTCACCTATTTATTACTAAGGCCATTAACATGCTTTTAACTCCATCATTTTTAACTAATATATACGACTTTAAACATCAACATGGAAAATTAAGAATGCATAGCAAAGGAGGATCACTTATCTAAGGAATAGACTAAGACAACAAAGGCGAATGAAGACTCGACTTCGACTTTCCTCTGAACCAATTTGGCTCAATGTTTGGTGTATGTTTCGGTGGAGTGGTCACCCTCGAGCTGGGCAACAAATCCACTATGACTGAGAAAAAAAAACTAAGAATATTAAGTGTATCCTTTGACTATTTCCAATATTATTTATGAAAGGGTTCCTTCAAATACAAAATAATGCCAAGGTGAATGTCTCGGTTCTAAACCATGGTATACAATTTAAATATTTAAATAAGATAAAACTTCCATTTTTAATAATCAAATTTATTGATACCATAAAACAAGACGGGGCACGATACCATAATAAAGAAGAGAGATTTATGAAGCCTCTCTATGTAGTTTTCCCTCACACATATCGATAAATATAGTTGAAAATGTCGAGATAACCGGGAAATGGAAATCAACTCTCTATTAAGAGACTGTCCCACCCTTTTCTTTTCTTTTCTTTTTAACAGAAATGGTTGGGTGTTTGTTGATTATATATAAAAGAATGTGGATAAAAAATACAAATAGGATTGCTCCCATAACATGACAACATCCATTACACCTTGTTCATCCTTCTCTAGCTTGTACCTATCATGAAAATTGCCTATACCATGGAATCGATATCTTCTTACAAATTTCCCAAGAAATAAAATGCAGAAACAAAACATCACATAAACAAATCAGATTTTAAGGGATCCAAACGTTTTCAAGAATGATGTTATCCTTTTCTAAGACATCGCAACGCAAACCAACTCCTTTATTGGCCATGTTATCCGCCTCTTGATTTTGACCTCTTAAAACATGAAGGAAGGTAATTGTTTTGAATTCCTTGACTAGATAGTAGAGGATGTGATGCATCTTTGAGGATGGAATCTTCCGATCTCTAGAGATATTTCTTGCTTCCCTAATGACAATTAGGAAATCTCATATGACACTCATTTCCTCAATCCCCATTTCTCTAGCCAACTCCAAACCTTTGATTAGAGAGAGCCATTTCACACCATTATTCGTTGCTCTCCCAATGCCCCAGGCATACTCTTTTTGCTTGTTCCCCTTGGAATCAAAGATTACTCCACCTACGCTTGCTATCCCTGGATTTCCTTTCGAGGCACCATCAAAGAACAAATAACTGCTTCCTATATTTGTCCACCAATTTTGTAGATCATGATTGCTCATCCTTATCTTCTAGCTCGAAACCCTCGGCTTCTTTGAGGGGTTTAGCCATGAACGTGGGGAAGGATGCTAAAGGAAGTCGGCCATCCAAGTTCTTTCTTCAACAATAAGAGGTTCCTTTTTTATGCTTTTCATTCCTCTTATGGATAAAGTGTCCACCCATAGGGCCTTTTCCGAAGCAGAAACTTTATTAATGCATGAGCTTATTCCTTTAAAGATTTACTTGTTCCTTGCAGTCCAAATTTTCCAGCAAATAAATCTTGGGAGAGCTTCCTATGCTCTAGCAAAGTTTGGTTTTTTATTGAAAGAGCCCTGATAGTAATCTTTCCGGGTGAAGAAAAGATATTTCCAGTTCCTTGGCAGCGTAATTTTCATATTTAATTCTTTGAGTGCCTTACTCCAGGCTTTTTGCGTGAATTTATACTTTGTGAAAACGTGCTCCAAGATTTTCTCCTCCTCTTTACACAAGATGCAACGTAGTGGCCCTGCGATCCCTCTCTTTCTCAGATTCTTGGTTGTAATTGTTTTAGGGTGGGAAAGGATCCAAAAGAAGACATTGATCTTTAGAAACCCATCGTTACTCCAAATTTTATTCCACCTGTTATTTTTTATTAGCATGTTCTTATTTTTATATATCATACGGTAGCCTTCTTTCACCATGTATGCTCCCATTTTTCCCCATCCATGGTTGTCTGCAATGTTTTTATGAATTAGAGCTTTCCCATGCATGAGCATGAGGAGCGCTCTGTAATCATATTCAACGTGTGCTAGGAGTTCTATATTCTTCCACCCTTTCCATCTACCTTTTCCTGTCCATACTGAAATATTGTATAGTGTGTTGAAGCTGTTTCATTCACGCCAATCCTTCAACTCGTTTACCTCATGATAGAAATTTGCTGGGGATTTTGATCCTTAGCCTATCCTATCAGATTTTAATACATTTCCCATTCCCTGCAATCCAATGGATGTTTTCTTGGATTATATACAGTGCCTTTTTGCAGATATCCTAGATTGGAGACCCAACTCTGCTCGCGTTTATTCTCTCAACACCCTTTCTTCTATTTCCTGTCATTTTTTTTTTTCTGCAGGGCCTTTTTCCACCATGTGTTTTCTCCAATGCAAACTCTCCATAATACTTTTGCGGCGAGTGCTAAATTCATGTCTTGGGGATATCTTACTCCCCCTCCACCATAATGCTTTGGGATGCAGACAGTGTCCTAATTTATCAAATTTATTTATTTTTTTGTTGATCACCTTGCCTCCTTGCTAGAGGAATTTTCAAATCTCTCCATTGATTTTCCTGTATTATTTGTTTAGGTGCTAATGAAATTGAGCAGATATAAATCGGGTATGCAGAGAGGAAAACTTTAATAAATACTACCTTTCCTGCTCGGTTGAGCCATCCGGTTCCCCAGGCATTTTTTTTATTTTTTATTTTGTCAATCAAACCATGTCAGTTTGGCTTCTTTTTTTTTCCCTTTGAATATGGGAATGCCCAGGTAACTGAAAGAGTTCCAGATTGTTAGTCCTTTGAATCCAAGGATTTGTGAAATCTTTGTCATGGTTCCAGGGAGGAAATCCAGCCATAAGATTTTGATTTAGAAGCATTTATCTTACCATCCGATGCTTTAAGGAAAGTGGAGAGCACTCTTTTGAACCTTTCTGCTATGATCGTGGACGCGCCTCCAAGTAGAATGGTGTCATCGGTGAACTGCGCATGATTTCCAGATCTAAATCCTTTTGCAATTTTGAAACATTTAAGATCCCCATTATCTTTCTGTTGCTGCAGCTTTCTGCTCATAAAGTCAACGACCAAAAGGTAGAGATATGGGGACAACGGGTATCCTTTCCTAATTCCCCTGGTAGCTTGAAAGAACTTGGTTGGTCTACCATTTACGAACGAAGCAATCCAAGGATTGTTGATGCAAGCCTTAATCCATCTAATGAACCTTGTGGAGAAGCCAAACTTTGACATTATTTCAAATAAAAAGAAGTGGTTTACTATATCAAATGCGTTAGCCATATCAAGCTTTATAACCATACCTTGTTGCTTGCATTCCATGCTGGTGTGGATTGCTTCCTGGACAATTATGATGTTGTCAAAAATTTGACGCCCAACAACAAATCCTCCCTATGTATCTGAGATTAACCTTCCCATTATTTTCTTCATTCTTGTGGCCATAATTTTTTAGAGTATTTTATATGAGGTATTACAGAGTGAAATAGGCCTGAAGCAGTCTATCGACATGTTTTTTTTTCTTTTGGTATCAATGTGAGAAAGGAAGAGTTGGTGCTCCCCTAGCCTTGTCCTTTCTTCTTGTATAATTTATCATTCTTTTTAGATCTTCCTTGATGATATCCCAGGCCGCCCTATAAAAATTGATGGTGAACCCATCAGTCCTGGGTGCCTTGTCCGCTTACAAAGACCAGATGGCATCCTTGATTTCAAATTCCATTATGGGTTTTGAAAAATACTTCTCATACTGCTCCGTAATAAGAGAAGGTATTCTGGAGAGGAGATCAACCTGCACTAGGGGGTCAGTCTCTTCCTTATCCATCTAAAGATATCTAAAGTGTTGAAAAACATGAGCCTTAATCTCCTCCTGCTCCACCATCCTCCTACCGTATTGATCCTTTAATTATTTTATCATGCTGAAGTTGAGACTTTCTTTTGTTTGCTTGTGGAAGTAATCTGTGTTATTGTCCCCTCCTTTTAACTAGAGTTGCCTAGACTTCACCCTCCATTCCTCTTCCTCACATTTGGTTGCATTTAGGATCTTAAGGTTCAATTCTTTTTCTTGACTGATAAAAAGAGCGATAATTTCCTCCTTCTCCTTCTTGGATTGTAGGGATGCAAACCCAGATTGAAGTTGGCTTTTCCTACTGCTGGTGTTTTTGTACTCCATTTTCACCCATTCTTTCAGCTCATTACAAAAATTTCTTAGCTTGTTCTCCCAAATGAATCTAGGAGAATCAACACAAGCCAATATCCAAGCGTTTTTTATTATGCCCATGGCTTTTTCCTCTTGAAGTCAGGAGGAGTTGAATCGAAAGGGTATGGGTCCAAGGTTTACATATGTGGATAGAACCAAAGATATCGGTTTGTGATCTGAAGCTGCAGAGGGTAAAGCAAAGGAAGCGGGAATGAAATCTCTTTGAAGGAAGGAGGTGCTTACCAAGAAATGGTCAAGCCTGGTCGCAATGTATCCCGCACCTAGCCTTCTATTACTCCAAGTATACTTTCCATCTTTTAATGGCATATCTAGCAGATCCAGCTCAGAAATCAAGTCGTCCATGTTTTCCCCATAGGGATCTCTTATTCTGGAGCCCCTTCTCTTCTTTGATTGCGCTTTGGTAGCATTAAAATCCCCAATGATTATGAGCTCTTTCCCTTCCAAATATTCTTTTAGAGCTGCTAGGCTATTCCATAACATTTTCTTGTCTCTGTAATGTGTTGGACTATACACATTGCATACAAAATTAACACTTGGATCATTTTTTTCCTGAAACTCGGTGAGGATCCAATGTTGATTTTCCTAAACATTTTTGATAACATACTTACTTGAAAAAACGGTCGTTATTCCTCCCAAGACCCTCAGGAGCTTATAGCGTTTCCCTGGTTATTTGTCCAAAAGTGTTATGAGAGCGCCAAGACTTCCACATCACTATTTTTTGTCTCTTCGATAAGCAGGATGTTCGGCCTTTCAGATTTGAGGATGTATTTTATTGCTTCCACTTTGTTTGTTGCTCCTCTCTGTATTTTGTTGTTTTGAAGGAGCTTTGTTTCTTCAATGGTCCACTTCCTTCAGAGTTCCAGTTCTCTCTATGCTTCCTGCTATCTGTGGTATCTTTGTGACTTTCTTCCTCTGGTGTTTGGAACTGAGTCAAGAATATCTTGTGACCTATTTGAAGACGATTCGTGAGAGCGGGAAAAAGAGGAGACTCTGCTTTGTTTTACCCTTTCATCCCAAGATCCTCCAAGCATTGGGGAGTCTTTAATATCTGTATCTAGTTGTTCTTCTCTGAGTGAAGATGGTGGGATGTTGCTGCCTGCTAAGATGTCGTGGGAATCTGATATGTCTTCGACTAGAGTCACTTCATTCATTATGATTTCCCCCTCTTCTACATTCAAAATATTGAACTGGTTGCTTTTTGTGACCTCCTTTTCTCCATGCTCTGGTGCTTTTCCTTTCTTTGCCCGCGAATCCTTTGGCTCGACGTTTGAGGGTGCCATTTTCCTTCCTTTTTTCACTTGTTGCCACCCTTCTTCTTGAGTTTTCTTTTGGTTTTCCTGCGCTGCTTTAGGGCAGTTTTTGACAAAATGACCATACTCGTGGCATTTCTTGCATTTAAACGACAGTTGCTCATAATCAACCTTTTGTGCATGTTCCCAACCATCCATGCAAAGGATTACAATTTCCGGTAGCCCCTTTTCTAGATCAACATCTACACAGATCCTTGCGCAGGGGAATAGAGGGCCTTTCAGTTTTATCTTATCTATGTATTGCTAAGAGAGTTTCCTATTGCTTGTAGGGTTTCATCGTTCCAGTAGTGTAACAGGAGATGGAGGAGGCCAACCCAGATTGGAACTGCGAAGGCACATCCTTTTCTAGATTGAAGGATAAACTCCAACAATTTAGGTATAACCCCTTAGGGCCCATGAAGTAATGCCCACTTCTGAATATCAGGTCCCTATCTTTTTTGTTTTCGAACAGAAAGGTGAAGAAGCCCCATGTCGCAAAAGCAGTGTTGCATGCCCCCGGAGATCCATGGCATCCAGTTTTTTTTCACCCAAAAATCCATTGTTTTGGTGATGGCCAAATACCAGTAAATTGTTTGATCAAACCCCGCTCACTCAGGGCGAGGGATTTTAGCCTTGAAGCAACTGGCATGATCTGTGTTCTAGGAGCATTATCCCGCTTAACAAATCCATCTCCTACATCAGATGTAGAAGGGGGAGGCGGTGACGTGGAGGCCACGAGGGACCTGAAGGGCGTGTCTAGGGTCCTCCTTCATTCTTCCATGCTTGGATCCGTTGGAGGATCCATCCCAATCCTGCCAAGGGTGAGTGCCCACACCGATGCAGCCATATCAACTCATGCGCTACATGCACAACTCACTTGCAGCCAAAAACTTCTTTCTTGTCACTCTTTTTTCAACTGTCCCACCTTTTCTTAATATAAGCAAAATTGTATATATATAAATAAAAGATAAGATATAGGCTTTCTCTTTACGAGAAGCTGTAATTCAAAATTCCTAAATGCACAAAAACAACCAAGACAAGAGATTGTAGAGACTAAAAGAAATTAATTAAAATAAAAGCAAAAGAACCTGGAGAAGTCTCAAAAGTCTCGGTTATCTTCCCTAACCCATTTGCTTAGTAAAATGATTTTTTTACATAGTTTAAAGATGTATTATTTCATATCCGTGAGATGTAGAACAGTTGGTGGTGGGATATGGTTAAGATGCCCCCTAAGCTGAACGATCACCGATTCTAATCTCGTGGATACCAAAAAATCCAACCATGTTAAGGGTTGGTGCAGTTCAGGCTCGGTGCGATCCACGGGTGATTTTGACAGCTTAGATGCCCTTGGTTCGTGGCAACTTAGCCAATCGCAAACCTGCTAGTCAGGGGGGTTCCACCACTTTGCCAACAAAAAAAAATGTATTATTTCATAAATGTTTTAATAGATAATACTTATTAAATAATTCAATTTTGTTGTATATTTTTTACATAATTTAAAGATATATTATTTCATAAATATTTTAATAGATAATACTTATTAAATATCTCACTTTTGTATCTGTGAGATGTAGAACAATTGGTGGCGGGGTATGGTTAAGACACCCCCTAAGCTGAAAGGTCGTCGGTTCTAATCTCGCGGATACCAAAAAATCCAACCATGTTAAGGGTTGTTACGGTCCAGGCCGGGTGTGATCCTCGAGTGATTTTGACAGCTTAGATGCCCCTGGTTCGTGGTAACTTAGCCAATGGAAAACCTACTAGTCAGGGGGGTTCCACCACTTTGCCAAAAAAAAAAAAAATTAGCTCACTTTTGTTATATAATATATATACTTGCTTTGTCGATATATGTATATTATATTAAGGTATACAAATATATTTCTTCTATATGAGGAGACTAAAATATAGTCTTTAAGAATAGTAATATCTTGTTCAATTAAAAGCTTTTGACAATATTTTTCTTCGACATTTTCGTCAAAGTTAAGATCTTGATTTATTTTAAGATGATTATTTGAATTTACTTAACTGCCCGTAATATTGATTAGTTTCATGCTAAACGATTAATCATAAATGTCCGTTAAATCCTTCCAACAGTTAGTAATTCTTCGACATTTAACGACGCTTATTAGTTAAGTGCACACCTAAAAAATATCATAATTCTTTTTTCATTAAGTACCTGCAGTACCAAGATGACTTTCGTTATCAAACTCGTGGCTTATCAGCCATTCACCCTCTCCCTAGTGGATTCATGCCCCAATTCATAAAGTGCTTTACCGACATACCTTGAGTTTCCCACCAAGATCTTGTACATTTACATTTACCTCGTACTTTTCCTTCCTGAGGAATCGTAATAGCAGA
>LPNX010495907.1:1114053-1138700 GCA_001517045.1 Pseudotsuga menziesii | reverse complement strand
ATGAGAAAAAAATGTATATGTTTGACAGTTTTTCAACAATTTAATATGGAGTGTTAAGAAGGAGAGCTGGATTTCAAAATAGTTAAAAGACAGGGTTTACATCCACTTCATTATTCAAAATAGCTAAAAGACAAGGTTTACATCCACTTCATTATTGCATGATTGGTATATGCAAGAGAAAATATGTGCATTAAAGAAACATCGACAATGTGTCCATCAACTTGGCCCAATCCTACTTGGTCAAAAGGGTCGTCCATGTTCTCATGATTCTCATTACCTGAAAAAATCCTTAATGAAATTCAAAAGAATAATAAACTAAGGAGCCTTTGCCTTGAATTTTGCATAGAAATGGCTCTCAAAAACTTAAAAAAGACATCTATTAGAACTAGAGAAATATGAAGAGGTATACTCATATTAAAGCTTCATATTTTAGTTTCATTTTATGTAGTTTCATAAATATTAATTATATTAATTTCATACATACTTATATTAACATGCACACAATCCTTTTATTTTATTAAACTTTACTAATTTCATATATATATTCTTTGTAATTATATATAGGATTTTATAGAAGATTGTTTTCAAAGTGATCCATTGTTAGATGAGAGACATGACACACCTCATATGCACATCACTCTTGATTGGATGGTGAGTAAATATTTTTTATGCATTTCAAATTTTTATATTCAAAGTTTGAAGTGTTAATATAAGTGAATTCCATAATGGTTGAACTTTAGTGTGTATTTACTAACATTTTTTTGGTCTTATACATGTAAATGCAGAAACTAGGGCTCTTTAAGAAAGAGTCATAAAACGCACAAAGCTTACACCTAAGAACCTAAGTCAAGCTGGATTAAGGAATCAAGTTGCTTGGTTGAGCAATATACAATCCAACTACATTGCTAGGAAAAAAGTTGTAAGAATAGCAAATATTCATGGAAGCAATCAATGTAAAAAAAGAAAGCACAACTATATTAACTAAGGTTTTCTTCGGAACTTTAAATTGTATTGTTTCTATAACTAATTTAAATTTCAAAACTGTGTGTTTATAACTAATTAATCTCTTTTTTGGCAATTTCTTTATGACTTTCTGTAAATATTAATCTCTTTTTTTAGCAATTTTTGTAAATATATGAACCAATTTATTTTGCATCAATTTAGATATGATTATTTGGAAATTTTATTTTTATTTATAATTAATTATCATGAATAAAATAGTAAAGTACATCTTAAGTTGAAAATTTATATATATATATATATATAGGTTTAAATTAGTTGTTAAAATGTTTTTCTTTTCATTTGCATTATTTTTTATATCCATTAAAAAAAATACAAGTATAGTTCAATATTATTTGGGTTTGTACCTTTTATAATATTGTTCATTTCTATTAAAATAAATAAAGTTATTATTTTTCATACATATTATTTAAATTATATTTTTGTCCATGTTAATTTCAACTTCTATAAAAAAAACAATTTAGATAAAAATTGTCCTTATAATGGTTTAGAACATTATATTTCTAATTTAAGGAACGAAGAAAATATCATTTTGATGGGTGACTTCAATGCTCAAACTTCCAGTAACCAAGCTATTCTTTTAAGCAACTATTCCAACAGTAATCCTCTTTGGTTAGACGAAGACCTTGAGCTGCTAACAGGTACAAAAGAAGTTCTGAAGATCTAGGTGAAAATTTATTTGGGTCTGAGCTGGTCAAAATTTGTAGTGCTCAAGATCCTATCATTTGCAACAGTCTCACAAAATGGACAAAATCTAGCCAGATGAGTTGTATCCATGGGCTTGGAAGTAGTGTGGTAGATTATGTTATATTTGATATCACTATATACAAAAAAAAATAGATTTCAACATCTTCAACGACCATGAGCCCGACTCTGATCATAGATCTTTAATTATAACTCTCAATATTTCCATGCATAGCGATCAAAAGGAAGAAAACTATCATTACCAAAAGCACCTGATCTTCGATAAAAATAAAGCTAACATTTTTCGTCGAAGCTAACTAAAATCTTAACTTTTTTTTATCAACAATATACATTTAAAAACAAGATTTACAATAAATAATTATTACAAGCTAGGAATATGCTAATTTTAACAATTTTTTTCAATAACAAAAAGAAAGTTTTAAATATTCAAAAGGTGAGGAGGAAAACATACTTGAACTGCTTCGAGACTAACATATATACCTAGATGTAAGCAGCCTACCCCCGATCCCACAACAAATAACCCAATTCTAACAACTAATAAACTTGCTGCTCGCCCCTCTCCCCACCAACACCCAGTCACCTACCAAATAGGCCCCCCCTACCCTATACGGCTTTAATATTTAATTAAAATCCATTTTCTTATTTTTGCGTGGATGACACCACTTGTCATCCATGCACTTAATATAATTTTATCTTTAATCAAACCTATCTTCTTCTTACTTACTTAATTTACTCATTGGTTAATCGATATTCCCCACTTTTTTTCTTTTCCTTTTCTTTTTAATATAATTTAGTGATACTTAATATTATGTCTAAGAACTATGGTTAATCTTTTATCTCTGTTTGGGGTTCTACATACACCCGTATTCATAGAACTTCGACCCGAAGTTACAACTCACATAAATGCAAGATAATTCACATGCTCAATAAACATATAATATATACCTATATAACTAATACTATTACAGAGGTGAATATTTATATGTGTGACCACCACACATAAATCATACACCTACACTAATATCAATCAACGCCCTAAATACTACATGCTCTTGATTAATCCTTCTAAGTGTATAATATGCAATCAAATCAGAACATATGCATCAATTTTATCATACAATCATGCACCATTCAATGCATAACATGAAAATCACATCAACATCTAGGTATTATTCCTCCCTTACCCACCCTCACCCAAAATCTTACCATCTGATCAACCTCTGAACACCCCCAATACTCTGGATGGTACCGCTTGCCATGGCATGGGTCCTCTATTGCAACTAGCATAAGGGTCACCCATCATGGTGTGACGCCAACAATAATCATATTTATCATCATAGCTTCAAGGAGTTGCACATATAACTCTCGCTATATCCTCGACTTTTGGAATTAGTCTAAGGCCTAAGGCCTTTGAGCCTTAGTTGGGCTCTATGGCCTAAAGGCCTCATCTAGAGGGTACTAGGCATCTGGTCTAGTGCGCTAAATCGCACACACCATGCATCTCATAAGGTTGGCCCAAAACTCCCTCAACTCCAACTGGGAAATCAACCCTATGCATCAAAAGTTCTTCTCCATATGCCTCCCTCCCGAAAAAATACCTCAAGCCGTGGAATTTATGTAACTCTATAAAGGAAAGGAACTATTGGCATAGGTTTATTTGTTGGGTTTCACCCTGGCCCATAAGATATCACTTGTAGCCATTCTTCCCTGTGGTTATGGGCTCCCATGAGAGCATGGAATGATTCAACCCTCTATGCCCTTAAGTGGATTTCTAGGAACAACTTCCACTCAACACATACATATGTTTATTAGTAGTAATCAAATTATCAAGACAATGCTTGTATAACATTAATTGCATCCTGCCCGCACAGGTGTGGCTCATTGGCGATTCGCTTGATATGAAGTCACATGTTGTAAAGGAGGTCATAAGTTCAAATCACACCCGAGATTACTTGTGTCCCATGCTTACGGGATGTTGTGGGGAACCTAGGTGTATAGTGGTAGTGGGAATGGATTCCTGGACCCTGTGTCATGTGAGTACCAGCTCAGTCCACGGTTGTCGATTTCCCTAGTATAAACACACACACACACACACACACATTAATTTTCATCCTCCCCGGATGCAGGTAACTCATTGCCACATGGAAAACAAGGAGTGACCGTCGGGACACACGATTGTCCCCCGACGTCACTCCTTTGACATCATCTCGCTTAGCCTTTATTAGTCGCAGGCTGGCATCCATCCTCAATGACGCGAACTCCAAGCTCACTATGGGAGGCAATCCCCCTGCCGTCATCTGGTACCTAGCACTCGATTGCATCATTAACACTACCTTAATGGATTCTCAAGATGTGTACCCCTTCGTTAAGGGCTGCCTGCTCACTGTTTCACCTCTCATCTGCTCGAGCCTTCTCACTCCTACGGGAGACTAGCTATTTTGCGTTTTCGGAGGCGAAGGAAAACCACCACAGTATTCAACCTCTTGTTCTTAGTCTATCTGTCGACACACGGGAGCTTCACAACTCCATACTACCAGTTGAACAGACCATTTCGTGTAGACTGCGCGCTACATCAAAACGAGGTCGAGGAGGCAGAGACAATGCTAATGCGCGTGATCAGGCCAGCACTGAAGGTTATGAACTGGAAATCCTTGACATTCTCTGTCAATTATTTGATGACTGGGAATATGAACTCACTGACTCTCACACAACAAAAAATCGGACGGTTGCACGTAGGCGCAATTACTGGGTCGCAAAAAATATTTTAGCCATGCTTCTCCTTCATCCCACTAGCGCCCAGCTCAACCCTTTGGATCCTTCCGTGACTCCTTTAGCAGATCCCTCCGCATACCACTCAACTTCTCCTATGGATATCGAAAATTCGCCCCCCATCCCTAGCGGAACATGTCCAACCCTAAGAAAGGCAAAGCTATTTTCATCATTGTGGCTGATTTCAGGAAAACAGAGCCTCTTCCGATCAAGCGAATCCCTTCCAGCAGTGAGGAGGAGACCAGTAGTGATGAAGCGACCAATAACGATGAAGTAGGTCCAGACAATCTCGATGGTCAGGTTTCTGCCAACCCACTTGTTTCCATAGCGCAGGGCCAACCAAACTTCCAGATAGGATTTGGTTTCGGCATAGAAATTGAGGAGGATCAACCCTCCAAGCCATAGTCTAGGTTTATGGTTCTTGTTCTCTCTATTTTTTATTGGGTCTCTTGGGGTTCAGACTCCCCTGCTTATTACAACAATTTTTTTCAGGTTTTCATACTCAAACTCTGTAAAATTGCGCTACAATTATATGTTTTCCCTTTCACAGGGAGGATCACTCCGTCTGCAAAGGTTTGAATTCCCCTCAAGGGCATATTGTTACTCCTTTTTGCTTGCAGATTGATACTCTAAACTGTATTTTTTATTGTACTATTACTTTATTTCAATAGACTAGCTTCTGAATTTACAAAAAAAAAACATTAATTTTCATCTTTAGTACCAACATAAAGCCTCATAAGTCAGTTGTATCTCATAAAATATCACCATGAAATCATAAAAGTCCTATTCACAAGTATCATTTGCCATGAAATACTATCATGAAATGATTGAAACCACAACTATATGTCATCTACCAAGAAACACTATACAGTCTTGAAATAATAGAACACCATAATCTCCATGAAATACCTGCATGAGAGAATAGAATTCCATAAAATATCGCCCGCCATACAACATCATTGAATAACAAGCATCATTAATATCGTGCAATATCAATAATCTTTAACTCAAAATTTCATATTCTAATGATCATACCATTTCATTAATTACCACATGTGAGCATTCACATCATCTCTATCATGGAGCAAAATCAATATGTAATACCATATGTCATCAATTCATACCATGGATCATTAACCAACAAGACCGCACGCCATCACCAAATGCCTTAATGGAACATAAATTTTTCTAACAATAAATAATCATTCCACCAAATCGTATCATGAGATCAAAAGGAAATAAGTCCACAAGCAATCAAAGTATGCCAATAATCAAATCATGCTTGACATGGAAATGGAACCTACACCAAATCACCCATGTTATGAAGACATAAATAGATCTTAAGGCATCGTGTTCATGATAAAAATGGAACATGGAAGTTGGTATGAGAGCATGGAGTTATCACACACCAACAAAGTCCTATCATCATTAATTCATCATTACAATAACCCTACACAATTATAAAGTAGCATGACATCGTATAAGGAAATTCCCACTCAAGAACATCATTATGATACATCATATTTCACAAATAATATATTGCATATCATCCCATACATAACATATCAATAGGTAATGCAAAAAACCAAGCATATAGATATCCCATTCCATATTGTAGTAAAACATCTCATGAGAATTTGTTGTATAAACAACATGATTACTATATAAAAATTTATTTAGGGCCTTATGTTTCATTACATATTATACATATTATAGTTTCCATTATTATTAAAGTAACTTATTATATTCCTACTCTAGAAAGTTTCCTTATTGGCACTTGGTAAGGAAATGGTAAAACTCTACTAACGACATGAGTCAACTTGAAGAATCATTTATCTTTACCAATTTACATAAAATTTGACGTCTCTTAACAAAGGCCTTATGTGTTTTGTTTTGTTTTGTTTTTTTTCCAGAGAAAAAAAACAATCTTAACTTTTATAAAACTGTGTCTTAAGTACGAGACACCACTGAAGTACATAGAGAACTTAAGTCAATAGAGACTTACAGGCTGATTCAGTCATAAATACATTTTTTCAAAAAAGTGTTGATATCCATAGAGTATCATACTCTGCTTATCTGTCCTCGGGTCAAAATATCAAAATAGACTAACTGCTTAGCATATACATAATACCAAAATAAAAGCAAAGATTAAAATAGTTCCAGAGTTCCAGAATTCATTAGACTATCTCCCATAAATTCTTCCCATAGTATCATTCCTGACCCAATACCCAGAGCTCTCTTAGATAATGCATCAACCTCCATATTGAATCCCCTGTATATGTGTTGAAATTGCAAAATCCTAAATTGAGCCTTAAGAGAAATAACTCTGTTCATCCAATGCTTCAATTCCAGAACATGAGTCGTGTGCTTATGAAGGGCCCAATCAATGATGCTTTCGAGTCTCCCAAAATCTGTAGTTCAGTTATCTTCCTCATGTTGGCAAAGTATAGTAGACCCCAAAGAGCAAGAAGCTCAGCCTTGGTATTAGTTCCCCTACCAACATCCATGTGCATAAAGAAAGGGGAAGAGTTCTCCATCTTTAATTTCATACCAGCACCACAGAAGCCATCTTTGGCCGCTCCATCAAAGAAGCCCAAATTCCCACCCTGAAAGATTGATGGAGCTTGCACTCTTCTTATGTTTGGTATGTGGTTGATATTGTCAGGATAGAAGGGTGAAGAGCAAACCTTTAACAAAGTAGAATGAATAGAAACAGGAAAGTCTTGAAAAATAAGAGCATTCCTCAATCGCCAGACTTCCCAAAACAGTAGACAAATGATCTCCAAGGGAATTCTCAAGATTTTCACCCAGTGCTCAATATTCTCCACCAAAGTCGGGCAATCCCATTGCCACTGTTTCTTAAGACTGGAACAAATACTAACACCAAGTTGCTGGAAGAAGGAGCAAGAACCAAATAAGTGTGCTGCAGATTCAGATTCTTGAAAACAAAGAATGCAAACCCCAGGTCCACAGATGCCACGAGTTAGCAAAGTATCCCAAGTAAGTATCTTTCTATTGATGGTGAGCCAGCAAGAATACTTTACCTTACCAGGAACTTTGACAAGCCATAGGGCAGAGTGCCACCAAGATTGAACAGGTTCTCCAATCGATTTAAGAAAATGTGTATAAGCCAGCTTAGATTTAATTGTCCCATAGTTTGTGTTCACATCCCAGACAATCTCATCACAATCCAAGTTTAAATTAATGCCAACGTTATAAAGGGATTCCACATATACCTTCCATTCCGATGCCAACGCCTCTGAAAGTCCCATGTCTGAAGGAGATAGCCAATAGGGAAAGAACTGATTCTTTTGTCTATAAAGATCTTATATGGTCATATAATTATTCTCATGTAACCACCCCATAAGCTCATGAGATAAAAGGTCGATCAATCCCAACCAAGGGATCAATGCCAATGTAAATGCAGTTCCCTCTTCCTGCTTTCCAACCAATATCCTGTGTGATGTAAGTCAAACTAGTGAGAAAACTTCTCCAAATATATGAAGGGGGGGAGCAATTCAGAATGTTTCTGCGTAGCCATAATTCCAGAGGAAGACGATGCATGTATTTGGACTTTATGATGTTTCCCCAGAGGCCAGGAACAGTGAGGGCTCACCACATACTTTTGGCAATGAGTGATAAATTGAAAATCGTTAAGTGCTTTATACCCCAGCCCCCCCAGTGCTTGGGCCGAGAGAGAGAGACCCAACTGGCCAAGTGATATTTCTTATAATTGATAACCCCAGTCCATAGAAACTGAAACATAATCTTGCGTAACTACTGAATAACTTTAACATGAAAGATGTATAATGAAAACCAGAAAATAGGTATCGACTGTAGAACGGAGGTTACCATAGTAACCCTCCCACTGATAGAAAGTCATATAGGCGTTCAATGGTTCACTTTTTCTTGAAATTTTTTAATAAGCCAGTTCTAGTCAATTGTTTGGTAACAGTTAGGCTTAATGCGGAAGCCAAGATAAGAAAGACCCTCCTCCAGAGGCTTGCAAGCGAAATTGAAAAGATGAATGATATGGTTCAAGTATTCCTGCGACAAATTGTGGACATGAAGAACTGACTTTCGGGCATTAATAGACATCCCCGTAGCCCCACAAAATAAATCAATTAGGGATTTATAATGCATCCATTCCAATAAGCTGCCATCACCAAATAAAAGCACATCATAAACAAATAGGGCATGGGTAATAGTTAAGGTGCCTGTTACTTTGATGCCCTTAATCTTCCTGTTTTTCTTCGACTGTTTGATGAGAAGACTCAGACCTTCTATAATGAGCAAAAACATATAAGGGGAGAGCGGACAGCCTTGGCGAATACCCCTTGAGCCATAGAAGAATGAAGAAGGAGAGACATTAACCAAAACTGCAAATGAAGCACTAGTCACACAAGCCATAATCCATCTTACAATGATAAAAGGAATGCCAATCTGCAAGAGAGTCAATCAGAGCATGGTCCAATCCACCTTGTCGTAGGATTTCACCAAGTCCAGCTTAAGGGTGATGGAGGGAAATCTCCAAGTCTTGATTGAATGAAGAGATTCTTGAACAATCCCTACATCGTCCAAGATATGTCTATTTGGCAGGAAACCAAATTCTTCAAAAGAGATGTGTCTATCTAGAGCAGGCTTCAACCGTTCAACAATGATTTTGGAAATTAGCTTATAGAAGAGGTTGCACAGAGCAATAGGCCTATAATCAGCAAAATTCGCAGGCCTGTCAACTTTAGGAATCAAAGTGAGATAAGTTCAGTTCAAATCATCAGGGATCACACCTGTCAGCCATGATTCTTCAATGGCCCTAACCATCTCCGAACCCAGCATCTCAAAAAAATGGAGGAAGAATTCGATTGTCCGGCCCTGGACTTTTCTCTTTGGCAAAGTGGTGGAGTGTCGCTTTGATTTCCTTCAGAGTGATAGGTGTGTTGAGGGCCAGTCCCTCCTCGGGATTAAAAAAAGAAGGAAAGAGAATGACTATCTTGAGCTGCTCCACAATATTACAATTACCAGGATCTTTATATAAACTCGAGAAGTGATCACATGCCACCCGCTTAATAGCCCTTTGCTCATAAACCACATAATTATCTGAATTAGTAGCTTCCCAGATAGAGTTGCAAAGGCGTCTTTTATTGGCATAATTATGAAAATACCGGGTATTTTCATCACCAGGTATTTTCATCACCCACCAGGAGCCAAATGGTTCTGCTTTTCTGATGTAAGGTCTCTTCCTTATGGATAAGAATCTTGAGACGAGAGCTATGTCAGTCTTTGACCTCCCCCTAAAATTTCTCCGAGCTAGGGTCATGAAGAAGAAGGTTTTAAGTAGATGTTACCTCATGGTAAAGAAATATGTATAGATTACTCCAATCTAACAATTACTTAAGAATAAGATTTTCAACAAGGAGATATAAATGTTTCAATCAACCAATGTTCAATGTTTTAATTACCTCATCAATGATTAATCAAGAAATTGGATACTTATTTATAGCTTTTGAATGATTTCTTGGATACTTATTTATAGCTTTTGGATGACATGGTATGTACACACAATTATATTTGCATTAACTTGATGAATTTAGGTTATCAACATATATGGTTCTCCTACCATTCACTTGAAATTTATATTTTGGAAAGCTACTAGATTTATAATAATGTATTTTACATGAATGCATTGGTAAAATGATAATATGAATACATTATGTAATGGATTTTAATAATCGATCACACTTTTACAAGTTTTATGAATACACATTTGATAAACATGATTGGTAATCTTAAAGTTATTGGAGGTTTATTATTTAAATATATATTACGTCCTTGATTAAAATTATTTATAACTTATAAGATAATTACATCGATAGGAAACTTAGATAAATATTTGCATCATAAAACATGCTTATATTTATTAGAGCAAACAAAGAATTTTTACCATTATGTGTATGTCTGAAAGATATATTAGGTAAAAGAACCATATTATTCTAGGGATATATCATGTAAACAAATCATACTATTCTAATCACAACCCAAATGTCAATTTTTATAAGCCACTTATTATAATTAAGATAATTAATATTTGAATAATCCATACATTATTTGTCATAATATGATATTTAATATCTAATGGTTCTCATTCACAAATATTAAACCTTAAGATTGAACCTCAAGACATTCATTTAAGAAACCTATATATTAGTATAAATCCTACCTTGTTTCAGGGTTCGTTAGTCATGTACCTATTAAGTAGTATAAAAGTTAAAAACATGACGCATAGAAGATGAAAGAGTTGCATGGCACAATTCGGTCGAATTGACCATCACTCAATAGATAATAGTATAAATCCTATCTTGACAGGTTTGTTAGTCATGTACCTACTCAGTAGTACAAAAGTAAAAGCATGATGAATAGAAGATGAACTAGCATAGATCCAAATCCTAAGCTCTATCAAGTGCCAAGATGGATCAAAACTCTCTAGATGCAAACCTCTTATTAAGTATTGCATTTAAGGAGCTATTGATTTGATTCAAACCAAAAGACACATCTTTTTATTTATGGTCGACATATAATATTTTTATTATTAATATTTAATATTATTTATGTCTGACATATAATATTTTTATTATTAATATTTAATATTATTTATGAGCGACATATAATATTTAAATTATTTTTTATTTTGTTAGGAACGAACATTACAGCATCTCCCCCATACATGGTTTTAAAACCATGTGCAATACCCTCCTAAACCGATGGGTTGTTTAGGAGGCCTTGCACATGGTCTTAAAACCATTTTCAAGGCCCTCCTAAACCATGTATAATAAAACCATGGGTTGTTTAGGAGGCCTTGCACATAGTTTTAAAACCACTTGCAAGGCCCTCCTAAACCATGTATGATAAAACCATGGGTTGTTTAGGACAAGGCCAGTTTCTAAAAACAAATTTATGTTTCTCATACATGTGTAACATTAAAAGAGATGATCAATCTCTTTTTTTTCAGAGGAAAAAATACTAGTCTTTGTTATTCAATTGAATCAAAAGACATCATTTACAATACAATATGATGACTGATAAAACAGATCCGTCTCATGCACAAGAAAATGTCCAGAACAGAGCAACAAAACAAGATAAAGTCTGATCTTTGCAGACTTTCCTCATCGTCCCTGAATAATCAGGTCAGAAATGCTGATATAAATCTGGAGTGAACTTTAACCATACATTTCAGAGCAAATACATGCTGGCAGAGAAGATTCAAACAGAACATCCAGGGGTACATCATCAACAACAGAAATCATAGGCTGAAAAATAAAGTATCAGCAACAACTAAAATAGAGCAAGACTGCCTTGGTTAATAACCAAACCATCCAATGTTTCTGAATAAGAAACAAAACCCATATCCAATTGCAAAGCTCTTTTTGAAAGTTCATCTGCTAGCGAATTATGCTCACGAAAAGTGTGTTTAAAGATCATCGGAGGGGCCACATGAATCATATATCTAATATCGGAACACCAATGCATCAGAGATGGAACATCAAGTGCTGAAAATCTGTTGAGCCAAGAAATAATGACCAAGGAATCACCAAAAATCAACTGCAAGGGAATTCCCATCAATAATCCGGCTCTAAGAAGAGCCCAAACAACCAATAATTCCGCTCTGGTATTTGTGCTACTCCCGCATCCCATAGAAAAACTGAAGAAATGGGAATCATTAATAAATATCACAAAACCTGCACCTCCAAGATTTTTCGCAGCAGCTCCATCAAAGTATCCACAAGGAAAGCTTTTTAATGGAGCAGGACCAGGATTACGAGATTTATGAAGAATAATCGGAACAGGGAAAGAATTAATCAATCCTTCTATCCTGAAAATCAGAGCTGAGAGGGATGGTTTCATATTTTCAAATAGGCAATGATTCCGAAGAAGCCATGTTCTGCTTCCTTCAGATTTATTCCGTTATTTATTCTAAGAGATGATCAATCTCTATCTCATAATAGTTCAACACCATTTTTGCGCACTTATTATTTTACTCTTTTTGAAATAAAATAACTAGTATTTTAAAATTTGGTATAGATTCAGCTGAATTTATAATGTGATGTATTACATTAATTGGGTCAAAAATGTTTCCTTTGAATTGTATTGTATTACTCATTGATTATACAGAGCTGCTACTCCAATTGCAGCACCATTATGCCATTTTCATGCTTAATTGTCTGAAATCTCTTATGAGACTGTGTTTTAGTCCCTAGATTACTGTGACAGATTAATATGGTATCCTCAAGTCTTATAAAGGCTCCCTTGCATGTAATACCATGGGACAATACCATGGGCCACCAAATACCATAGAAAAATACTATTGGCCACCAAATACCATGGGCCCAAAAAACATGTGCTAGACCTAAGCCACCTTTGACTCATTCCCGAGTCAAGGTTAACCCTAACACTCCCCCCTTTAAACTTGACTTGGAGTAATCACCAACTCCTGTCAAATATTTTAGGGAGGAATCTTACATACAACCCCTATCACCTAGGTCTATCTCTTGACTTTACCAGTGAGTTACTAGGAGTATGCATGCATTGCTAGGTCTTACAACCATATTCCGATTTACATGCAAATTGCTCCATTCATTCTTTTAATGTGTCTTCATTGTGACTACACCATTACCATTCGTTGCTTCATCCTCTCGTTTTTCCATGCTCGCTTTCTTGCTCATCTACTTGCTCATTTTTTGCCATGCTCTTTCTATACCTGCATCTAACCTTGTCATTGATGTCCATACAAAGAGGAATCCATCTACCATATTACATGGGTCCCTAGCCACTTTAACTACCAGTTTTCTAGGAATTCTCTTCACATACATGGTTCATCAATCTTGGTCCCAAAAATGATATTAAACCATCTCATATTCTTCCCGCAAAAGACTCAAACTCTTCAATCCACATCAAGCTAGGGTACAAGTAAACCTACCACCCTCGTACCTACTCACCTACCCAATGGTTCATTACATACCTAATGCAACATCACTTCTCTACACATAAGAGGGATACCTTGTGCTTCTAGAACTTGGTGAAATTACATCTTAAACAGGAACCCAAAAATACTACTAGGGTGTCAGGTACCACCGAACATGCAACCCATAATTAATTCAAAAAACCAAGTACAACACAATGAGCACAAATATATGCCAACCATGGCTCTGATACCAATTCTTATTAGGATTTAACTAGCACTAAAATATAATAACTGGCAACAGAGCCTCCTCAAGCCTTATAAAGACTTCCTTACATGTAATACCATGGGACATCAAATACCATAGAAAAATACCATTGGCCACCAATTACCACGAGCCTAAAAAACATGTGCTAGATCTAAGCCACCTTTGACTCGTTCCCGAGTCAAGGTTAACCCTAACACCATTGTGAGGCTGCCTTATTTTGTTTGTTTGGAGCCTGCATTGAATAGAAGGTTGCATTATTGAAGATTGTCTGTTGAAGAGTAAGCATTGGTGAAACCCATTGTTGAACCCCATGAAGACCCATGATGCATATCTTATGCCTTTGAAGATATTTTCTATGACGTGGTCAGAGATCATTGATGTGTGAAGAGTTGGAGTGGTAAGACATGAGTAACTCATGGAAAGAGCGAATCAATGTAAAGAGAGCATCGAGACCAAGACTGGAGCTACAATTCCAAAGACCTCTTGCAAAGATATCTTCCATTTGTTGGAGCTAGAGTGAATACTTGTGAATAAATAGTAAACAAACCTAAGTCTCTCTCTCTCTCTCTGCAGAAAGATCCACCTTTGGCCGTGGAGCATCTTCAAGAATGTTGCAATGTGGATCCATTGCTTGTATATGATAGTTTATGTGTTTTCATTTGTAATGTCTCCACCTATGTTGAATGTTGGAACTGCATGTGTTTTCCTTACAACAACTGCAGAGTCACCCTGATTGCTGCATATTGAGACAATCTCCTTTTGTTGTACATCTTAAGTGGTAAAAATAAAGCGCATTTAAATACATTGATGAACTAATTCTATGTTTGGCTTTTGCGCTGATTGAAGTAATATATCTGCTTAAGACCACATCTGTGACCTTGATGTTTTTGAAGTGAGTTGCAATGTTTTTCTCTCTCCAAGCAAGATTGGTATGCAAACATTGAAGAATGGTGATGAATACCATTGCTGCCATATATGCTTGAAGCATTGACAATATGTGGAATATTCTTGTTACAATACAACCTTGTACAAATATTGCAGAGAACATTGTGATTGCTCACTAACAAGACTGAGTTTGCAACCTATCGCTACAACTGCAGAATTGATTTGTTGTTGCCGCAGAATTGAATCTGTAGGCTACATAATGAATTAAGTGGTTGATTGCTGCAAAATCAAATTGATAGCTGCAGAAAATAAATTTTTGCAAACTGTTGGATCACTATCTGGCTGCTGGATGACAGTATTGGGAGTGATTGTACAGATTGTGCAGAGATTATTGCAGGAAGTATGAAGAAAATTTGCAGATATGGAACTAGTAAGTGTAGCTGCTTTATCAGAAGAAAATAGTAGAGCAAGATCATCATTTCAGGCATAGTAGATTCCTCAATTCAACCATCATGTATGTAACTTGCAACTGTGTATGTTTGTAAATTATTGTGCATTTGTTTTAGTACTTGCTTGTGTTATGTAAGTATCAAAATCAAAAGAAATAAGTTGAATTGTGTATTGTTTTTGGGTGCATTCTTGGCTATGACTGACACTCCTCACCTTTTAAGGTTGAATTCGCTGAATTGTATTTGTAAAGGGTGGAGTTGCAAGAATCCCTATGTATTCTACTCTACCCAGACTTCTCCTCTTGCACCTGATAGGGGGGAACATTATGTCAGCTTCAAGTTTCAAAGCCTTCTTCTGATAACTAGCAGCCATGGCCTTCTTCAGCCAAAGTAAGCGAGCCTGAGCCACAAACAGTTTCAAGGCTAGATTTAGTGATAAAACCACATAGACAAAACTGTTGATGAAATTGTCATTGATGCCAACATGGATTTGCAGTAGCCCTACAGGATGTCATGATGCCACCAAGTCCCACATGCAGTGCCTTGACCCCTTACAGAGTGGGTTTGCACCTTGCAGTGCCTTGGATCCCAAACAGAGTGGGTTTGTGCCTTGAAGCACCTTGTACTTGGTTGACAAGGTCCATGTACCCACAAGCTTGGATCTTGATGCCACCACCTTGCTGAAGACGTTGAAGACCCTGGAGATGGTCCTGAAGACCTTACAGAAGTTGGAGAAGCCCTAGATAGGTTGAAGAAGCATTAATGACCCATTCTGTGGTCATTCATACTCTGATGGTGTCATGGTACCCCAGGAGAAACCAAGCAACCCCACAGGTGATATCATGTTGGATCATGTGGTTGAGGTGGTTAAAGAATCCCATGAAGCCCCTTGCTTGATGAAGAAGCCCATGAAGACTTGGAACCCCTAATTTGATGACCTTGCAACCCTTGTCGGGGTCATGGAGCTCTTGTATGATGATGATGACCTCGTATGGTCCTTGACATGCTATGGAACCCATGAACATGTCCTTGGTATGATGTGGCCCATTTGTGTGTTGATGGGGTCATGAAACCATTGGATATAGTCATATGTTGATTGAGGTCCCACACACATAATGTTGATGGCCATACATGTCATGGTTGAAGCCCAATAAGCCCTTAAACTCTTAGAGATGGTCATGGTGTAAGTGAAGGTTTGGTATCCACAAACTTGTTTATTTGATGACACTTGGACACACTCGGTGTTATTGGTAATGGTCCATAACTCTCAATGATGGGCTTGATGATGTGAAAAGTCTCTTGGAAATACAAGCAAAGGCTCAATAAAGTTAAACCCTGGAGAATCCCTTAAATTGGATTAAATAAACTTAAATGGTGAAGTCGTCTCCATACAATAAATATATTTAAAAAATTAATTTACCTTTGACAGGTCGGCTCCAAAGCCACATGAAAACGAGTATAAATAAAAGTCTTATGTTTTAAATTTTTGAGTGGAATTTTGGACAGCTCTGAGGAATTTCGTGAGTGACTGAGGCAGCTGCAGGAGCAGCAGCAAAGTGACAGATCCGAATTGTAGAGGAGCAGCACACCAGAGATTTTTTTTTTTATATTTTTTCTTCTTAATAGTTGTTGAAATTCGCTGACAGCAACAGTAATACCAGCGGCCAAGTGACATTTTGTTGCAGCAGCAGAACATAAAGTTTTTGTGTAATTAATAGGCCCTAAATCACAACAAACATCACTATGAAAACTTCGGTGGCAGCAGTGAAGAGTGTGCCCTAATATACATAATCTCGGTGGTGGTATAGTAGCTCTAATTTTCGGGTGAAGAGGATCAGTGACGCAGCAACCGGAATGTAGTTTCTTTTGAAAGCAACTGACGCAGACATACCCAAAACTACATTCCTGTTGCTACATCACTGCTCCTCTTCACCCGAAATCAGAGTTACTATACCACCACCGAGATTATGTAGATTAGGGCACACTCTTCATTGCTGCCACCGAAGTTTTCATAGTGATGTATGCTGTGATTTAGGGCCTATTAATTACACAAAAACTTTATGTTCTGCTGCTGCAACAAAACGTCACTTGGCTACTGGTATTACTGCTGCTGTCAGCGAATTTCAACAATTGTTAAGAAGAAAAAATATCAAAAAAAAAAAAATCTTTGGTGTGCTGCTCCTCTGCAATTCGGATTTGTCACTTTGCTGCTGCTCCTGCGGCTACCTCAGCCACTCACGAAATTCCTCAGAGCTGTCCAAAATTCCACTCAAAAATTTAAAACATAAGATTTTTATTTATACTCGTTTTCATGTGGCTTTGGAGCCGACCTGTCAAAGGTAAATTAATTTTTTAAATATATTTATTGTATGGAGCCGACTTCACCATTTAAGTTTATTTAATCCAATTTAAGGGATTCTCCAGGGTTTAACTTTATTGAGCCTTTGCTTGTATTTCCAAGAGACTTTTCACATCATCAAGCCCATCATTGAGAGTTATGGACCATTACCAATAACACCGAGTGTGTCCAAGTGTCATCAAATAAACGAGTTTGTGGATACCAAACCTTCACTTACACCATGACCATCTCCAAGAGTTTAAGGGCTTCTTGGGCTTCAACCATGACATGCATGGCCATCAACATTATGCGTGTGGGACCTCAATCAACATATGACCATATCCAAGGGTTTCATGACCCCATAAACACACAAATGGGCCACATCATACCAAGGACATGTTCATGGGTTCCATAGCATGTCAAGGACCATACGAGGTCATCATCATCATACAAGAGCTCCATGACCCCGACAAGGGTTGCAAGGTCATCAAATCAGGGGTTCCAAGTCTTCATGGGTTTCTTCATCAAGCAAGGGGCTTCATGGGCTTCTTTAACCGCCTCAACCACATGATCCAGCATGATATCACCTGTGGGGTAGCTTGGTTTCTCCTGGGGTACCATGACACCATCAGAGCATGAATGACCACAGAATGGGTCATTAATGCTTCTTCAACCTATCCAGGGCTTCTCCAACTTCTGTAAGGTCTTCAGGACCATCTCCAGGGTCTTCAACCTCTTCAGCAAGGTGGTGGCATCAAGATCCAAGCTTGTGGGTACATGGACCTTGTAAACTAGGTACAAGGTGCTTCAAGGCACAAACCCACTATGTTTGGGATCCAAGGCACTGCAAGGTGCAAACCCACTTTGTAAGGGGTCAAGGCATTACAGGTGGGACTTGGTGGCATCAATGACATCCCGTAGGGCCACTGCAAGTCCATGTTGGCATCAATGACAATTTCATCAACAATCTCCCCCTTTGTCATTGATGACAACAACTCATGCTCCCCTTTTGTTTGCATCTCTCCCTTTGTCTTCATCTCTCCCCTTTTGGCATCAATGGCAAAGGGTATCCACATACATGTATCTGAAATCACTGATCACTGGTATTTGCTCCCCCTGTCAACATGCACGATCCTAGGACCTGTCTGTATACCTGGAGTAACCGTCATTTCTCTGTTGAGTTCATCCTCCAGCCTTATGAACTCAAGGTGTGCTAAGGTCTTTGAGAGACCTTACACTTGGCTTGCCATATGGCGGCCATCCTCCTTGCTTTGATCAACCTCTCCAATCTGCAATTGCTCGGTCTTCCTCATCCATACTTGCTTCTTGGCATCCGTGCTTTGAGCATTTGATCCTTCATTTGTATTGGCTTTCCTTGATGAGTTGTCTAGGTAACTTCTCAAGGATTGTTTTCGTGTACTCCAACAATCTTGAGCTTTGTACCCAAGGCCACTGCAGCTATAACACCTCATCATACGACAATATGCAGCAATGTGACCAACATTGTTGCATGTCCAGAACCTGACTGAGCTGTTGTAACTTCCAACACTTCTTTGATCAAATTCATTTCTCCATGCCTGAGAGTGTCCCTGACTGTAGGAATTTGTCTTATGATTTTCAAATCTTCTTGCTGATGTATATGAAGTACTCCTTCTTGGTTGACTTCTTTAACTTGCACATTCTTGTGCTTTGTGGCCAAACCCACTGCATGTGTAGCATCTCAATGTGTGACATGTGGCAGCAACATGTCCAACTTGATTACAATTCCAGCATCTGATTGAGTCATTGGGGCTTCCACCACTTCTTCTTTTGTAGAGTCTACAATCCACATCTTTATGACCAAAGTTAGAACAAAAATAACAATAACCATTGAAGCCACTTTCATACCTGGGTCTTGGAGTTGTTTCTTTTATGAAGTTGCTTTGAGGAATAGACCTAACTCCTTGTTTCATCTTTGAACTTCCAAAGTCCTTGTTGTCATGTGCAGGTGCATGGGGAGCAACTTTGGACGTTGATGGACCTTGTTTCCTTCTTGGAGTTGAATCTTTGCTTTGAGGAATGAGGTTAGCTTCTTGATGTGTTCTTGAACATTCATCATCATTGTTATCATGTGCAGGTACATAGGATGCATCCTTGGTCATTGATGGACCAGCATTTGGGGTCTTTGGAGACCACTTGTCTTCTTCTAGATTGTCTTCTACCTTTCTAAACCCAAGACCAGATTTGTCAAAGAGAGACATTTAGCAATCCAATAATTTATCCAACTTGACGGAGCTACTGTTGAACTTCTCATGATGCTTTGATTTTTCAATCTTCTTTCTGAGATTGACAATCTCAAACTCATGCTTCTGATTTGTCACTTCTTTTTCTTCCAATTGATCTCTTAATGCTTCTTCTATTTTATTGGCTTCTTCTAGCTGAGTTTTCAGATCAAGATTTGCCTCTCTTGCTTCTTCAAGTATTTTTGAATCTTTAACATAACCATTTCAACAGTTCTCATGTGTTTTGTGTCTAGCTGTGACACCTTGAGAGTCTCCTCAATTTCAAAGTTCTCATGTGTTTTGTGTCTAGTTGTGACACCTTGAGACTCTTCTTTTTTCACATTGTTCCTAACAGGGGGGAAATGAATACCGTCAGTAACAAGAGAGCGAGATCAAGTGAGCCGAAACAAGTGAGTGTGTGAAGAGCTATGTTCAACTGAGCTCCAGAGTTGGTGGTCATCCTTAAACCACCGATATAGAGAGCACCTTCATGTAACATAAGCAAGTACAAGCTTCTAGGCACCTTACTTGGCAAAAGATTGTCAAGCTAGAAATGTTCAGGAAGATGCAGCTGCTCACTTCCTGTTTCAGCTCTCCAGATGGTTAGTGGTTAGCCTTAAACCACCATTTCAACAGAAGACTTCAGTCTACTTCAGCCTCGTGTTTCTTATGCTTGAGAACCTCTAAGCATTCATGCCAAGTTCGATAGTTTGTGGTCAACTTCAAACCACCCACATAGTAGAAGATTTCGGCGTTTGCTATCTATTTTGGTTGGTGGTCAGCCAAAACCACCTCTTCACAGAGCTCTTGTAGTTTAGTAGAAGATGGTGCAAGCGTTTGCAAACTTGCTTGGCATAGTGGTTTGTTAAGCCCTTTTTTCAGCGCTCCTCTTTTTCTTGGACTTTTATACACCCTTCGAATTAAGGAGGAATTGTTAGGAATCTAATCCTTTGGGTTAACATTTTCCCGTATTGTATTATTATTATTCATTTTCATGAGAAAAGGAAATGATGAGTCATAGGGAAGACAAAGAGTCATCCGGTAGTCCAGGCCACTTGGATTATGAAACCAAGGGTCACTTCTCTTGTATATATGTACATTAGTTAATGAGAAGTAAATGTGCTTTGACGTCTATCTTTATGTTTTGTGTGGTTTTCTATTTGCGTGAATTGGCTTGTGTTTTGCCAATATTATATATGCCCTAATGGGCTTCTTGACAACTACCACTATAACTCACAAATTAAATACACTAATAACTAGTGATTTATCTGTTAGTTAAAGATAAAAAATAAAATCTATACAAGGCCATATGACTTGTGTTTGTTTCATAAATTAAATAGTTTCTTTTTCATGATTAGAAGTTATATGTGGTCGAGACTAAAGCCATGTTTCTTTATTATGGTTTTGATAAAACCACAATGAAAAATCATCACAAAACATAAAAATAAAAGATTGAGAGACAAAATCTCCCAAAATCATGCCTAACTTCTATATAGTTGAGTTTTTTTGCCATTGCAATATGGACATGGGATTACAATATAGTTTTAATCACACAATTTTACTAAAACCTCGATATGGTAGGTCGACTCCGGACATTCAAACCAGAACATGTCTCAAAAAAATTGAACTCAGGTGGATGGAATAAAATCCATCTAGCCCCACCAACGGACCATATATCCTTGACAAAATCTTGTATATTGGTCTTTACCCATACAAGCTGGCAATGAACATGATAAACCCAAGTATATATTATTTTAATTTGTTAATTTAGTGCAAGCATGTACCACGTCAGTGTGATATACGTGACACATCTCAGTCACATGCTGTAAAAAAACGCATTTTCAAAGCAAAAATGATTATTATAATAAACCTATTCTAAACCAAACCTGAACTTGAATTCTTATTTTCATGCAAAGACCTAAATCAAAACTCACATTCAGTTCATAACCAGGTCCATGAACATACTTTAAAATAAAATAAAAAAATTGAATGAAAAATACTTGGGAACGAGCCGTGAAAACCATCCAACAACTTGAATAATATGAACCTTGAGATGTTTGCATTCCGAAGGATAACATTCATCTCGAAGTAAAGTAGCAGGGGAGAGGAGTGGAGTAAAACTCTGCAGGGAATATGCAGATTCTTCACTCTCGGTTTCCAACATTATATGTACTCGCCTCTTCTCCACCCTTGTTGGTTCCTCCCATACTCAGTTTCTCCTCCTTTTTAATTTCTAATTCAGTTCGCTGTTGCTGTTCTGCAATTGGAGATGCGGTGGCTGCTCATCCAGGTCAATTTTTCTCCTTTTTGCTCCATTTGATATGCCTAATACTCTCCAGCCTACCTGAACTGTGAGGAACAGTCAATGTTATGCCATGGGTGGAGATGCCTCTGTACATTTTATCTGTAATACATTTAAATTTGAGCACACCCATTAATTCCATTAATTAGTTTACAGCATCCCTCTCCGCTTACACAGCAGAATGATCAGTTTCCAAATGCCTGTCTTCGCCATTTGTGATGCGGAACGACCACCTAATACGGCAATGATGATTAGGAATCTATAGTGGCTGATCCTGATTCTGTTGTAGATGGATTGGGACCACCCCCAAAGTCCAAGATGAGCCTGTGGGCTCCTGTGACTGCTGTTTGATGCCGGGCTTGTGTTTTCTGGGCCAAGGTCGTATCCTGTTATATTTTGTTATGAACTTCTTATATTACTCTGTCCTGCCCAAAGGGCCAAGTTTAGATTAGAGCGTGTTTTTGGTTTGGAGCCAGCCCAATTTTGGCCTATTGCTGGCGATGGCTGCATCCTCTTTCGAGGAAGCATTATTTTTTTGGACCTATCCCTTCCGACATCATCCCTCCGCTCGGTGGTTGTGTTCTCGTTCAAGGAAGCATTAATTTCTTTCCACCTATGCCTTCCTACATCAGTCCCCCCGCAAACATCTATATATTCATAAGTTCAACGCAAATTTATCTGGGAACAGGGAAGGAGGGACAATTCTATGACGCCAATTCCAGCTCTGTTGGTCTTAACTGTCCTGCCCACCTGCATTTTTAATCTAGCATGACAAGGTTTTTCCATGCAACGAGAAATTTTAATTCATTAGGTATAAATTCAGAGGACAAATAAAAGCTAGAAATAATGGAAGTATATAGTTGCCCACAAATATAAATCAGAGCAAGATTGGTTTCACCTCAGCCAATGCCCTAAATATGCATGTTTTACTCACTTTTGGTACCCAAACAAAATTGCTCGTTGAGTTTTGTTTTTTAATTGTGTGAAGAATTTTCTAACAATGTCTTTCGAGTGAACACTTCATTTCACTCATCATGGAAGTTTCAATGGGAGCTTCAACACTTCACTTATCATTCGGGCTCAAAGTTCAAGATAAAATTATATAAGATAATTTTATTAATGCCCAACTAATGACCACAAATAAGTCAATGGGACTGCTGAGTACAATGATGTCATTGCAGAGAGGAAGTGCTAAATAGTCTCCTATAAAAGGCAAAATACAGGAAAGTAAAGTAGAGTGGAGCATGATGTCTATGCTAGGTCAAGAAAAACATGAAAGACTTTTGACCCTGAGCACAAGAGATCGCATGGGGGTGGAGATGTACAAAAGTAAATGATCTAGGAGCAAAAAGATTTAGAGGTAATGAGGTAGGTCTATCATGGAATAGACCCATCTCTCCTTTAACATCCAAGGCCGAATTAAGGAAACTCCAAATAGTATGTTGTCTGGAGGAAGAACTAGTGGAAGGCCTGAGCCACCTACTGTGTCGCTGTTGGGAGGAGGTAGCTTGTTGCGGAGGCCGAGAGGGTCTTGTTTGCCTTAAGGGGAGGGATTTGGTCTTGTCATGACTGCCACTGAGATCTTGGGGGATGGGGGAGGGTTTCATGGGTCTGCACTGATCTAGAGGTAAAAACTGTGTTGCTATCGAACTGTCTCTTAGTGCCCTTTCTTGAGGGTAGCACTCTGAAATAGTATATATGCTATTGGTAGAGGAGGTAGTATATATGCTAAGGTTCATATGAAGTTTTAGTTTGAGAAGAGGGAAAAGTGTAAATATGATGTGCCACAATACAACAAAGAAAATGTTATAAGAAAGGCACACACACACATATTCCAAGGAATATTTCCATGAGGAAACCCTTTAGTCACTTTCTCACATTTCGTGAATGGTATCCAACACTTTCTCAGATTTTGTAAATGGTATTTGTGGTAAATGTGCTTAACCCCAATAGACCCAGGCGTATTAGATCTCATGACACACACACACACACACACATATATCCAATTAAATTATCTCGAGGAAAACCCCTAGGCACTTCTACTTATTTCGAGGATGGTACCTAAGGTAAACCCTAAATTCCTCAGGGCACAACGCCAATCGACAACAGGGCTTGAAGTCATTACATATACTCATTATGGGCTCAACGTGTCACTTATGGGAATAAAACCTGAATGGGAGGATAACAATCCATCCCACAACCACTCATATTAGATCCAATTGTCTATATATATTATGTATTTATTATTTTTTCCAAGGAACAATTCCACGAGGAAACCCTCTAGGCATTTCCTCACATTCTGTGAATGGTACTTGTAGTAAATGTCATCAGTGGACAACATGTATGCGTAATTCCAATGAACCCAGGTGTATTAGAGCTCATGATATCCTCGGCCAACATGGCTTCGACATGGCAAGTCAAACCAATTGTACTAAACCTTGGAGCGATATATATATATATATGACAAGGCAAGTGAAACTACTTGAGCTAGCCTTTGGTACTATCTATCTATATATTATATTTTTGTTAAGATGCCATCATGGGGGGAGTTATCCTGCTAAATTCATCCATGACTTGTATTTAACCCCAACCATAAGCAACACTGTTACGTGATTGTATAGGCCCACGAGGGGTGAACATTGCCTCCTCTACTAGTTGCAACATTGTTCTCTACTCTTCTACATTTTTCCATAGTGT